>JBCAUA010538387.1:0-16696 GCA_038406235.1 Peronia verruculata | reverse complement strand
ATCTGAACGAATGATGAGCTCTCAAACTTGTCACATCATATAAACAAAGCCACATGTGAGCGATGTTTCCTAGGTCACATGATTTTGAAAAAAATACCTAATTGTGGTTTCTTCTGTCAAAGATGGGATGTTAAGATGATTAATATACGGATACAGCGGCACAGACACACAATCTCATAATGAATGGGTCATAGTGTGGATGGATGGATGGATGGATGGATGGATGGATGGATGAATGGATGGATGGATGGATGGATGGATGGAGGACAGATGGATGGATGGATGGATGATGAATGGATAGGGGGATGAAGGACAGAAGGATGGTTGGATGGATGGATGGATGGATGGATGCATGGATGGATGGATCAAAGAATGAATAGACCAATAGACAGATGGATGAATGCATGAATGGAGTAATGAGAAAACTGCACAACAAAATTGAGATTTCTTCCCAAACTGATGGGATGTTGAGATTATGAGAAATAAAATACAGTAGCACAGCCATATCCACCAGGTTAACACACTGGGAAACATTGTGCTGTCATTTCTTTCCAAACTGATAGCACATGAACAGACATCAATGACAACCAAGTGTAAGTCTAGAGTCACTACAAAGATTACTTTAATGATAGGTGAAGATGAGCAATCTCTGTTTGAGACCAGTGACTTACAACTCAGTCTGACTGCCCATGAGACATGCATGCAAATGAAAACTTTCTAAATGTTTCAGAGTTTATCTTCCAATAACCTTCGTACTTCATGATTGGGGAATAGCAGATCTGTTTTTGAATGTGGGTCCATGTCACTAGACTGTGTGCTGATTATAAAGGACTAGATAGACCTTTTGGTTATCTACAGTTAATGACTGAAATCCAGTCTGATCATATGACAATCACAACTGTTAACCCACGGTGCTTAAAACTGATTCAAATAAGAATATATATAAGCTACGCCCAGGGCATATGTTTTGAAATTCGCAGTGGGTGATTTTGATCTACTGCTATTTTTAACTATTTTGCGTCTAAGAAACAAAACTTTTTGTTTTTCCAGGTTCAAAAAGGGTTAAATTTTCAATTATCAAACTTGGAAAAAAGTTAAACATGGCCATAGATCAAAATCGCCCAGCACGACTTCCAACTCATTTGCCCTGGGTGCAAGACTTATCATCCAGATAGCTTTCATTGCAATTAGAACAGACTGACAGATTGATATATTATGAACAGATGAAGAGGAACAATTCAATGGATGAACAAAGACAGACAGGTAAATTGATAGATTGGTGGAGTCTTAAATTGATTTTTTTTTTTTTGCTGTTAATCGTGTTTGTTCAACATTTCTTGTTGACAAGTCATAATGCTGGTCAAAAGCAGTCCTGCCAGACTGTTTTCTTGATTCAATAATAAACTGACTAACTCACCGATTTATAACTTCTGGTGTGAGTGGTGACGTGATAGTGCTTGGCTTTGGTTTCTTCATTCCTTTATTATAGTGTGCCAGTAACTTGCTGCGGAGACTCTCACTGGGAGGGCTCTGCTGAGTGGTCTGATCACTTCTCTCCATCTCTTGATTTCCAGGTCTGTCCTGGATCTGAGCTGAAGAATTTTCCACACCAGCCATAATTTCATCTACATGATTCAAGTGGATAAAAACAAAAGCTCTGTTATTCTCTGATACTGAGAGGAGGCCTATACATTATCATTTCAAGATTTTCATAATTTTGTTGCTGCCTAGAGCTAGTCAGAGAGATACATCCAAATCTGGCCCCCAAATATGTGGGAAAATATATTATTACACAAATCCATGGCTAGTCTATTATCTTCTGAACTATACTTGATTTAACATTCCAACCACAAATCAAATATCCACACCAGCATGCAGAATCTTTTGATAGACTTTATATCTTGATGACTCTAAGATGAGGCAGCCATAAGAACCCAAATCAAGTTTAAAATCTGTTTCTTCATGTAACATTAGCAAAACATACTGTTTCTTCATGATTCTGATTGCTGTGGAAAAATCAAGAACTGATGCCATTCGGTTCGTACATACTGGGTGGGATTCAGAGGGTGAGGGTAGCCATGGCGTGATCAAGCACGAATGACCATATGATTACTATTTAGCACAGGATCACACAATTGATGTATCAGTAAAGCAGTTAACGACCATAAAAATAACAAACTGTAGCCTGATGTATAAAATAATTCTAGTTCAGCAAGTAAACAGAATAAAAATTGTTCCAGTGTCTGCTTAGTTTCTAAAATAAATACATAGGCCCTATCCTTTGGTATTATCTCTTCTCGCCGCTGTACATTAACAAAATTCTCTCTTTTATCTTTAATTCAAGTGACTGCTTTGAGTTCATTGATCTCACTGCAGTGAAAGACTGGAAAATAAATGAGCCAAGTTTTGTCCCTCAACTTTATTTCTTTGAGGAAATCTCTACCATTTGAGAAGAAAACTAGCAGCTTTTAAGAGTCATGTTTACATGTTTGAATGACTAGATCTATATTATACTAGATCTAGATCTAGATCTATATAATGACAATTTGGAGCAAGCAGTTCTAAACGAATAGCGAATACAACGTGTTGTTCATACCCACAGGGGCGTAGAACTAGCCTAGATCTAGGTCCTCTAATTCTAGATTATATCGATCACTTTCTCTGCCATGCGCATCTTTCGTTGACAATATTGATCACACGCAATAAACTGATAGACAATGTGTAGTGCAGACTCGTGTTGCTCACCGAATCAATAGTTCCTGTGTGCTTGTCTCATGGGGTCAGCGCAGCGCTCTGGTTTCGGTACCCAACTAGAACTAGGTTATGGTTTTTATAAGCTTTTCAACCTCCTGTAGTGGTGGTTATCTCAGCTGTCTAGAACTAGATCTTTGCATTATAGTATTTATAGGTGTTGATAATCTAAAAATAACAGCTGACTACAAAAACTACGATTCCAGACAAAGGCGAAGTTCGGCATCACGAGTAGCCTATCATTGACTGTTGAATTAAGGCACTGAATAACGAATAAATGAAGAACATTTACCAAACGTTTTCAAAGATTCTGAGGACTGGAAACACTGATGGCATCGTCAAATCCTCAGGTAGGTCACCCGCTGCAATGTTCATCGAACTGTGGGCAGTGTACGCGTGCAGGCATGCTACCCTCGTCATGGCAACGGGTAAACCCAACCTAAGGCCTAAGGCGTGTTGCAGCAACTCGACCGTGGATGACTAGAGAAACTATGACAGTCGACTGAATTGTAATCAGTGGTTGTGACACATACAAAATCACCTATTTGTATCATTGAGTGCAGGTTTGCAATAAACCATATGCAATTTAAGTGTAGTGTTTCGCATAAGGAATGGTGATAACGCCAATTGAAACGAGCAATTAATAAAATTATAGTACGAAAATATTCAACAACGAAAGAAGTAGCTTTTAGTTACAATCATCTCCCCTTATTTCTTCCATCTTCAATGAAATATGTTCATGTTTAACGTGCAGCTGGTTGCTATTGACAAACAAACTGTGGCAGAACAGAATTCATGATTATTTCATGCAATATTGCACTTGAACTTTCATCCGTTTCGCAGTTTTACCCTTTTGTATGTAGATCTATATAACTAAAAATGTCATGTACCAAATACAGGAATCGAAACCCAACTATCTTTACTGCCACACGCAGGATTTTACGTTACGGTGACGGTTTTGATAACCTTTCCAACCTGCATTTAATGTGGCTCTCGCAACTTTGAATAACAACTAATAAACGACAAAATAATAATAATAATAAGAAGAAGAATCACATAAAAGAAACATTGATTGAACTACGAGATCTAATAAGTTTAGAAGTATTGTATTCAAATAGTTGTTCTTGCATAATTTTGCCTGGATTGTGCCTAAGAGACAGAACGACCGCTGTTCATTTCTTTTTTTTTTTTTTTTCTTTGCTTGCTACAGTAGCAGTGCTAAAAAAAAAACAAAACAAAAAAAAAAAAAACATAGCAATATCAAGACAAAGAGCTACTTAACCCACAAAGGTAATAAGATAATGAACTTAAGCAATAAAAATATCAATAAGATATTGGAAATGCAGAGATTACTAGACTGATTTTATGTGCACAGATGAGTTTATGAGCCATAATAGCATCCAATCTTCAGCATGAAATAGTTTTGACCATATAGAGCATATGTAAATAAGCTGATTCACTTATTGCTTGTTTCTTTCATTTCCAACTTCAGTAGGTACATGGGGACTGGTCCCTCCACCCCTGGTGTTCGTCGCATGACAGTTGGTGAATCTGTTCAAGGGATGCCTCATCGTACAATTCACTCAAATTCAGAAATGAATTCTAAGAAGTCCAGTAGTCTCCAGGATATGAGCAAAGCAACAGGAGTTAAAGAGACCCTTCAAATTACTTTTACTAATAAAAGTTCAGTTTTGGAGCCAAGTCAGAGAAATGGAACTGGGGGAGAAGGAGTCAGTCAGAATGATGATAGACATAGGAATGCCTCAGACAAACTCAAGAATACACCAATAGAAACTGGAGAGGACCAGACTGATCACATGTCAAGTGCATCCTCAAATGTAAATGGTAAGAATGAGAATGGAATTTAGTTGTATCTTCTTTCACAGATTTACATATGAAAAGAAGTTTTTTTAAGCAAAGTTTCAAGCAAAAGTTATTCCTGAAACTAAAATTGATGTTATGGTATCTGCTTGCATTTTCTTCTGTGCCATCTTTCACAATGTAAATGAAAATTGTCTCAACTGTTCAAAAAAGTTTTAGCCAACATGTGGATAACTGAAAGATAAGTAAATCCAAATGCAGCATCTTGAACCTACATTGAATTTTTCTTTCCACAGAAAACAAGAAAACAAGTGAAAAACAAGAAACCCAAGATGATGATGAAGGCAATAGTGAAAAAGGAAAAAAGATAAAAAAATTAACACCCGAAGAGGTAGCTGAGCACAAAAAGAAATATTTGACAAAAATAGAAGAGATAATAGCCCCAATGTCCACCACACCTCCTCGTCGAGTGGATGAAGATGGTGCACCATTTACTAAAGACTTCCGGACCTCTTTACTGGCAATAGCAAAATCCTACTTCCAATTAAAAGTTGGCGCAGCACCTTATAGTGAGGTTTACGACTATCGCCAGCAGGTTGGCAACGCTCTTTTCAAGGGTGGAACAGCAACACTCTTGTGTGATGTGCTGGCAGATACTTTTGACCGCAGGGATTTCATGACTGATGGAGGAAAAATGGTCAATGATTATTGGCTGCCGATGAAAAACATTCTTTTGACGTTAATGAACTACAGCGATGCAGTGGAGGTCATAAAAGCCTGTGTTACAGAACATCCAAGTCTCTTGCTATTCATGTCAAAATTCTTAGATGAGAGACTGAAACTTCATTTGAACAAAGAAACCACTGTGAGTAAAATGTCTCTGTGCCAAGGGTATGGAGGCAAAGAAGAATTTTAATGAAATCAAAATGTTTTTCATGAACTGGGTTAGCTGAAAAAATAATTATCAGCCATTAGCAATATAATAAAAGTAAGAGGGAAATGGAAGATTAGACAGTCATATCCTTTTATTTTGACAAGGTCTTTCTTCACTTTCTTTCTTACTCCTTTTTTTTTTTATCCCAGGAACATTACCCTTAGTATACATCTCATCTGTTTTAATCCTGCCTTTGCTAGTAATTTTACTTCTGGTATGAGTTACAAAAGTTTCTGGACATCTATATTTGACAAATTCAATCACACAATCTTCAACTACAGTTTTTGTAACGGAATTATTAAATCTATGTGGCTACGTTCACTGTAAGTGATTTAAATCCAACACTGTCTTGAACAGAAGAAGTGTTTTGTTTTAAAAGCTATGGCAGATTCTAGAGGGTTAAATGTTCACCATCTGGCAGAATCAGCTGAGTGAGAGATTAAATTTGAAATACGCTGATGTCTTTTGTTTCAACTAGGAAAATCAAGATAAGATACTGACTTGGTGCTTATCTATTATGCATAACTGCGGATCATCAGATGAAAATGTGCCACGGCTACGGGATCTTGGAATCATCCAGGTGAGAGACTGTTTTATCAGCAGTGAAAATCACAGACAGATACTATGTACTCAGATTCTGACCATATTCGAAAAAAGTGAAACTTTTTTTTTTTATTCTGATTTCAGGTTGAAAAAGGTATAAATGTTCATTTTGTAAAATAAAAAAAAACAAACTTTGGGATCTGAGTTGAATAATAGTTAAGAAGGGCCATAACTGATTATCACCCACTTTGATTATTGAGTCTGCAACTCATAGCAAGAGTCTGGTCCTAAATTTCTTATTCACCCAATGCTTTTAGTGTTTTTTTCGCTGTATGTTACTGCCCCTAGAGAGCTGAAACTTTAACAATTTATCAAAGGACTCTCCATTAGTATTGATGCTTGACTGCATTCTCCAAAAACCAAGGGATTAAAGAAATGGCTCCATGATTCAGCCAATGTCCCCTTGATTATTTTGTTGAACGTAAAAAGTGTTTCCTCCTTGTCACTGAATCGCTTCACGCCCATCTGATCTTTGACTGATGGAAATAAGAAAAAGTCACAAGGAGTTAGGTCCAGTGAGTAAAGCGCGTGTGTATGGAATATGACATTTTCTCTTTCAAAATGCCTGTAAGTCACCTGTGCTTTGTGAGCAATTGCATTATCGTGGTGCAGCTTAAGTCCTCAAGTGCCTATCCCTCAGATGCATTTTTGCCCACTTGTGGAAAGCCTTTGCTATACAGGTTTTTATATACCATAGGGCAGTAACAGTCTTTTGTTCTACTGTGATGGTTATAATATGGCCACATTTTCCAAAATAAGTGCCACCATCATTCTACCAATGTTTTGAGATTGTTTAAAATTCACAGGCGGTGCATCTCCATCACATGCTTTGCCGCTTCCTTTCAGGATTGTAACTGTGCACCCATGTCTTGTCTCCATTCATGGCTTTATACACAGACTTTGACCAGCCTTCATCATATTGTTTAGGATGTTTTGACCAACTCAGCCCTAGCCCTTCTCTGATCATCGCTCAACATTTGGGGTATCATACTGGCACAGACCCTCCTTAGCTTTAAGGTTCATGTTATATTTTATAGACAGCAGTGGATGAAAAGCCAAGTTTCTCCTGTATTTCTTCATGTGTTATTGTCCTCTCTCTGTCCACCAACTTTTTCATTGCTTGTATGTTTTCATTTATAATTTAGCAACAGGGCCTCTAGGGTCATTTGATGGTCATTCTGCCTCATGAAAATTCCTAGTACCATTTGTGTATAGTTGATTTGGAAGGGGCAAACTCTCCAAATGTTATTTGCTGACCCAGATATTCCAAATCAACTTAACACCTCTTGCAACCATACAAAATCATTGCTAAAAAATCACGAGTGTCTAGCTCCATTTTGATGTTTGTAGACAGCCTTACCTCACCTCACATTTCTGATAAAAAAAACATGTCATTTTTGTTGAAAAATTATTTTTAAAAATTTTCCCTTCTTATAAAGCATTTATGCATACTTCTGCCAAATGTCAAACTAATAGAACCTGCGGAAAGCATGTAAAAAGTATAATTGTATGCGCTTTTTTCCATAGTCCAGTTCATCCCCAATCCAGCAATGAATGCCTCGCACAATTCAATTCATGGCATCCAAGTGCTCGCTAAGAGATGCACATCTATCAATAGTATGTCTATGGTCGTATGTTGCTTTTCAAGTCTCATTCTGTGAATTCACAGGTAATCCTTCCATATCTGGATTCCCCCTCTGAGAGAATACGTTTGACAAGCATCGCAACTTTAGCTGACTTGGCAAACGAAGAGGAGTCAGAGCTCCTGGGCACCCATGTGACCATCTTCAACTTTATCATCTCCAAGCTGCGCAAAGCCCTCAAAAATGAGGATCACAAAGACTTAGGATGGTCTGCTGAAGAACTGACACGAGGTAATTCAACGGATAGAGGATAAAGATTCTCACTACATCATCATAACCTGTAGATTCTTGTCATTAGCATTGCCGGTAGTTTTCTTTGTCATTACCTGTACAGTTGTCATCATCAATACTAACATTGTACAGTTCTGATTTTCATCATTGCCTGTACAATTCTAACCATCAGTATTAATATACAGTTCTCATTATCAACATAACCTGTGCAGTTTTCATCATCAAGATTACCTGTACCATATTGTCCTGAACTTTTGTCAACATTATCTGTACACTTCTTATCATCAATTTTATCTTTGACTTAATCACACTGTTTTTATCATCCAGTTCTTTTATTTAATTTACCTATGTAGTAAACAAGATAACCTTTATCAGATGCTTAAAGCCTAATACTGTACAAGGATAGGCCCTATCTAAATACTCTCTATTATTTATCTATTTACTTATCATCAGAATTACCTGTCATGTTCAACTCAGTTTTACCTATACATCTATCACTGAGACTGCCTGCACAACTCCTGTTATCAATTCTCTAAGTATTTCTAGATTTAACCCTCCAAGTGTCACAAATAAACAGTCTGAGGTATCAGGAAAAATTGAAGATTTTACCATGTGTTGTGAAATACTTTGAAACAGGCATACCAAAACAACATGATAATTTTTTTTTTTTCATATTTTTTGTTGACGTATATTGACCTTGACCTTGACCTTGAGCCATTGACCCAATAATGAATCATAATACAGCCAACTATATTGGCCCTAACACCACAGAACAAAATTTACGGCTGATTTAATCGGCCGTAAACACTTGCAGGAATAAAGGCAAGTACCTTTCATCAGGCATGTAACCTGCAAAGGTAATTTCAGGCCAGAAAAAATAATGTTGTTAAAAAGAGTCACTGTAATGATCTCCTTTTTAAAACTCCATAAAAATACATGAATCAGGGGTAGTGTTCCCTGTGTTTTACAAGTAATCTATACTGAGACTATTTATGGTGCAGAAAACATATGAAGGGTTTCAGGGCAAAACTCGATAAATGTCACTTAAATTTTGATTTATGCCCCTCAATACTGGGAATGGTGATAGTGCTATATACTAAAGACTTTCCCTTTCACCAAACGCTACATATCCTTTCCAAAAGTGGTCAGAAAATTCTAGTCCTGTTTGACAAATTACTAGCTACTGGAGAACAAATTGTCATTTTTTTCTTTGCACGGTGATCTTGGAAATGTCTCAGTTTGCTCTGAAACCCTTCATATGTTCTCAACATTTTAATCTTGTGAGAGCTTGGACCACAGATTTTCTTTCTCATCTACTACTCTAAGATTTTCATCATACCTCTATCTTGAACATCTTATTTTACCAACCACGAAGCCTAGATATTTATGACAAAATAAAATACAACCTAGTTAGGATAACATAAGATAAAGAAAGATGGGAAATTTTCTATCATGCTTGAAAATACTCGATTATCCACATATCATATATTGATCCACACAGTTTTAAGGTCACAAATAGATTCAAAACAAGGCAGATTTTAGAAGGACTATTGCAACCTTAATTTCTGTTGTTGGAGACTATGAACTTCACTTTGATTTCATTTGCATGTCACAGCCATTGGAGGACTCGCAAGAAATGACGCAAACAAAAAAATATTGGTGGAGAAAGGGTGCTTGCCCGTACTTGTGAAGGTACTGAAAGACGGAAATAATGAGGAAATTAAAGGTAAGGTGTGATAGTGCAATGCTGTCCAAACTACATTTGGTATTGTGTCTTTGATTGTTGTGAATGATGTATCAAAAATATACTGTTTACACCATTATCACAACTGATATATGATATTATCATATCAAATGATAAAAATCAATAATAGAATATATCTATGTAATGGCAACACAAAATCAAGTATTTCTTCCATTAGTTCTAAAAGGAACCTAATCAAGTTCATCAATTATTAATGCTAGTGTGTTCTTGTGTACAAAAATAGAAAACTTTTCAGAAATAAGTGTTTCAAATTGAACCTAGGAGTAAAATCAGATAGGCCATATTAATGATTGTTTTGGGTGCAAAACCAGACTGATTGTAAAATTGTCTCAACCTGAAGAATTGGAAAAAAACAAGTTGGTCTGTCAAATGCAGCATGTTTAATCAAACAGGGCTCTCAAAAGTGTTTGAAATATGCAAGTGGGTTTCCCTTTCACCAACGGCTGCCATATTGAATATCAGCTGTTTCAGCATTCATGTGATTCATTTCTTCTCGACTGCCCCACCATTTGGTAAAATATATTGAATTGTGATCAGAGACTGTATATGTCTCGCAGCCAGTCAAAATGAGACGTATGTCGATTTTTCACTATATGGAGTTTTTGGTATCTTGTAAAAGCTTATTTCATACCCTTTCAGGTGATGAAAAAAGTTTTTAGCTAGCTATATTCTAGCCAGAGATATTGCAGTTTTAAGAGACGAGGGGGGACCTTCCAGCAATGACCGAAATTCTGAGAAAATTGAATTTAAATGAATGGTCAAACGTATAAATCTACATAGCTTACTTCAAAAAAAAAATGATTTTATTGAAGAAATATCTATAAATCGGGGATTAGACCGATATTGCCTTGTTCAGAAAGGAATGTACTTTCGATTTCTGCATTTAAAAAAACAATCGATATCTGACACCCCTCATTACATTCAAAGCCCAATTTCTCCGATCTAGCCCAGCAACTTACATCTCATTTCGAGTGGCCTTGAGACATATCTCATTTATCACTTTATGAAAGCAAAGGCAAAGTTTTGAAATGAATTGAAGTGGGTTATACTGACTTTTGAAAAAAATTGGTTTCAGCTTCAGAGGATTCTTCCCTGAAATTCTGAGATGGTAGAAATAACTCTCACTTTGTCAAAACGGCATATTTCAGCCTTTGCACCTCACTCCTTCATTTATGACTGTTGCTATTATTGTCATCATCAGTACTCATGCCACATCATCATTATTTTTATCATTTATATTGTTATCATCATAATTATGATGATCATCAGTGATTGCCATCTGCATCATTTCTTACAAAAAAAAAAAAAAAGAGAGAGAGAGAGAGAGAGAGATGTGATTAAGCATTTCATTGCTATGTCAGTTTTTGCATTCGTATGTAAGCATCATCGTTAAGATCAGTTTTTCTCGCTCCATTCTCTCCCCCTCCTCCCCCCCTCCTCATACAAACACATTCAGTCCTGCCCCATGTGCAGAAGCCACCTGGCATCCTCATCCTCTGCTGTCTACAGGCAATCAGGAGCGTCGACTGTTGGTCAGTGTAACCATTTGTTACAAGTCAATTATACACCCAATTTAGGCTCTCATAGCTATCTCATCTGCCAGTTTTCAGCTTGTGGTGTTGCAGGACTAAGGTTAATATGCCCTTTAAAGGATGAGGCTGTGGACACATGCTCTTCATTGTATATGACTCCATCCACAGAGGCCTTAAGCTGCCTGTGGGTGCTCACCTTTGATGATGGGAACAAGCAGAAGATGGTGGATGAGCCAGAGCTGGTGCAAGAGGTCTATAACATGTATCTGACCTCTGAGCACTCCAAGAAACACTCATGCCAAGGCATTCTCTGGTCCATGAGGGAACAGCTGCTGGCATCTGAGACACATAGACATATTGGTGAGATTACATCTGTTTTATCATTATGTTTTATCTGGGTTTCCTTTATTTCAGACTATTTTTACTTATAGAAATGAGTGGAATGTCTGAAGGATGGTGGTCAAGCATGAATAGCAAAGAAACAAAGAGTGCTATTTGCTTATAGGTGGAACTATGGCTATGTGCCGATATCTAAGAACAATAATTGGATGCTATGCTTACAAGGACAATTTCTTATGAACTAACCATAAGAACTGAAGTATTGTTACGAACATTTGTATGCCATACAGATAAAAAAAACTACCTACAATTTCTCCCATTGTGCTAAAACAGCTGAATTTATTAAACCGTTTTTGTGCTTTAGTTTAAAATTGCTCAAATGCTCTACATGTGGAGGGGTGATATCAGTATGTAAGCTGGATGGTTGCTATTAGGAAAGGTAACAGTGATGAGAATAGAAATGGTTTGACTAGGAATGGAAGTAATAGTGGCAATAGTGCTGGCAGTTTGAAGAGTGCTGACATTAGTAATAGAAATTGTAGTAATTTGTGGTAGGAGAAGTGCCAATTCCGGTAATGGTGGGTTTAAATGATAATGATAGCAGAGATATTAATGATAAAAAAATAAATTTTAAAAAAGTAAAAGTAAAAGTGCCATCCCTTGACCCCCAAGAGGGGAAATTGGCTTGGCCATTTCAGACCATATTGCCGTTGTACAGCCACACCATAATTCCCCTGATCTACATCAGGTACCCGTTTTACAGATGGGTGGGCTGAGGAAAATTGTGTGTTAAGTATCTTTCCTAAGGATACAACATGCAACAGTTGCGATTTGATCTACCGACCTCTGCTTCCAAAGGCCGCAGCACAAACCACTGAGCTAACACGCCATAATAGCATAATAACAGTGTAACGGTGGTGTTAGCAATGATAGTGGTAGTTACAGTGGTACTGGTAAGAGGAAGAAGTGGTAGTGATGAAGTGTGATGATTACATCTGTTTCTGCTGTGGTCATTACCATGGCTACTCACAATAGAAATGTAGCAATATTCAAAATACAGAGTGCTAATGAATCTCATGATTCATTTTGCTTTTTATGTTTTCAATATGTTTTGCAATACTTAAAAAAAAAATGTTTTAATAATTCAGTCACACTGTGAGCAAGTGGAAAAGAGTTGGCACTATACACCCTTTGAAATGGTTGCAGAAGTAATTTAGCTGGAAAGAACTGCCAGAAATCTTATATTTCCCTTTTCTCTATTGCAGGAGATCAGATTTCTAATATCAAAAGTACAGCGTCACCCAAACAAGACATCGTGACTATAGTGGAGGAGGTCAAAAACTCTCCAATAGCTTCCAAAATTGAAGGTGAATATGATGAAAGAAATGTGTGGCTCTCTCTACCCACATTATTTTATTTAAGCTTGAGCTCCCATTTTGTCATATGCGTTGCGATGCTGTGATGTGGAATAAGCAGTGGAGTTTAGTTTTAAAGTATTTCATGTATGGGATTAGTGATTTTTTAATTTACAGACGGAGAAAAGTTTTTGCTGTTATGGCAGTTCTCACTAGTAGTGATTTTGTGTAGTGGTTACTGTTTTTATTTATTTTCTATTCAAGTCATGTTTAATAGATCTAGATTTTAAAGCACTATTTCAAGTATTGCATGTATAAAATTGGGTATTAAGAAAATATGACTCAGAAAGGGTCAAATGTAAAATTGTAAAAGAGTAGTGGAAATAAACCTAAATAGCTAAGTCGATATATTTGCTCATTTTATGCCTCTACATCAGAAGTATATAAAGTGGAAGGACTTGGAAGTTATTGTAAATTCATAAGAAATTATTTAAAAAATCATTGTCAGTCAGTGCCCTTTCCAGGATTTAGATCCTGCACCAAAGACTTTCATTCAGTTCAACCCTGAGATGTCCACTACTTCATTCCAAGACATATCACTTCTCTTGATGTTGCTGTCCAGACATCTTTTACTCCTGGCACATCTGTCAGCCTCTGTACAGATCATTCTCTACTCATACCCTGCCTGAACCAATCACTAGCTCTCTTGGGAGATGTAGTTTCTGCCAATTCTATACCTAATGAGTTGTGCAGATTTCCAGAGGGACAAGAGTTTGTTGCATCTGGTGGTGTCAGTGGTGCAGTGGGTGGGTCATCAGACTCAAGATTAGAAGTTCTGGTTCCTCCTAGTTCTGATGGTCCCAACATTAAATCCTCGGGAATGACAATTTACACATAATGTCTGACTTGATTCAGTTTGTAATGGACACTTGACTGTAGAGGAAATATTTTATCATTACATTGATGAAAATTTGAGTGCCTAACAGGCAGCTGAACTGTATGTTTCCCAGGAAGCTCGGATTAAAGATAGGTTGTCAAGTGCTGAGCGCCTGTACTGCATAAGCACTATATAAATGCTTTCTTTTATAAATTATCATTATTGATCTCAAATGTGCAAGGCAGGCAGCTGAGGATTATCAAAAAGTTATGTCCTCATCTCAACCCCTGTTCTCCTCTCTTGTCTCTCCTTGGTGTAGACTGGTTTTTCACCAGGCAAATTACTTTCCTTTGTAGGACATAAGCTTGTCTTTGAACAAACATTGCAAAGAAAAGGAAACAGAAAATCCTTTTCTTTTGTCATTTGAAATGCAGGTCATAAAAAATGTGGCAAAATAATTGTGATGAGAAGAAAAGATTATCTTTATGTCATGAATATTTCAGAAATGCTCTTGGTATATGCTTCAATCAAAACATGAGAAAATGAGTGTTTTCCTTTTTTCAATGCATATTCAACAGCTTTTATGTCTGGTCATCTGTTGGCATCACTGGGTAGCACTGTTAGCCGCTCCGGTCAATGATGCCAATAGGGCAGTTGTCCTCCATTTGTTTCAGTATTCACCAGTTCTCCTGACTACATGCATCGTCTTTCTCCCAGCTTCAATGACTTTACCAAATGATGGGCTACTTGTTTTTCTTTTTTGTCTCAGTCTTGATTTGTAAAACACTCATTATAAGGTTTGCGTCTTGGTTGAGTGGTGGGTAGAGCATGGTCTTTGTATCTTAATTTTTTTAAAAAAATATTTTTAGTCACTAGAAGCTTTCTTGTTGTTCCTGGTTAATGGGTCTAGTGATTGGTCGTGATTTGGCCAGTGAAAATTAGCTCTGACTCCTTCTCTGTTTGACAAGTCAACTTCATCTTCTATTTTGTGAATGAAGGGCATGTGATGATCAGCTACCAGTGGGCCAATCAAGAAGTCATCAAGAAGATCGCTCAGGAACTCCGAGCCCATGGCATCCCTGTGTGGTTGGATGTGGATTACATGGGTGGATCTACCCTCCAGGTGAGAGAGTTCTTCACTGATATTGTATTTTATAACAAATATAACACTGTAGTCTCCACTTAGCTTCATAGTGTCATTTGTTGAATATTATACAGTGGTTTCCACTTTGCTTGAAGCTCACTTGTGGAATATAATACAGTGATCTCACCATAAATCCGAAGTTCACACATATAAAAAAAAAAGTAGTCTCCATTAATTCGAGAGTTTGCTATAGAACTAGAACATAATATAGCGATCTCCACTGTGTTTGATAGCTCCACTTGTAAAATAAAATATAACAATCACTGCTTAGCTTAATAGTTGTCTATTGCGTAGTAGTTAATTCTCTAGCAGAATATAATACAGCGGTCTCGCCTTAGCTCAATAACTCAGGTGTAGAAAAAAGACTGAAGCTCACTTGTAGAATAATAAAAACATAGTGGTCTGTGCCTAAGAACTTGGTCTGCGGGAAACAACAACAACAAAATAAATGTAGGTCACTGGCGAGGTAGAAATTAGTCAACATGAGACAAAAAACAGGGTCCTAAGTGGCCAAGCTCTCAAACAGATTGAAAGGATGTTCAACTCATGTGATCTCTTTCTTCAGTGGAGTAGCTTTTACCAATATGGAATGATTGATAGAAATTGATTATGGCTTGTTGGTGTGAGTGGTTCATTGTGAATGACATGCTCACTGTTAGTTTGGTTGACATGATTTAAAATACCATTTTTTCTTATTTTTTAATATTTTTTTTCTAACTATCACCTTATCTATTTTATTGAAAAATATCATTTTATTAGAATTCTGCAAAAAACATGAATGCTAAAATCTGCAAGCAAGCATCATATGTACAAACATATAGTTTGTCCTGATTTATAAGAATATAATTCTATTGCTGTAGTGATTTCAGCAGTACAAGTAGCGAGACGACATTTCGTGAAAGTGATCCATATTTGTAAACAAAGTATATATCATCTTGAACAAGCCCGAAATCTGTCATTTTGAAGATAAATAATCATACGTATATAGGCAACAGCTCATTTCACTGATGTTTTCATTTTGTGGAAGTTTCATATATTGTGTAGAATCCGTGGTAAAGTTTTAATCTATTTTTTTATTTTCAAACCACAAAAATGTTTTTTATTCCCTTTGATCCAGGCCATGGCCCAAGCTGTGGAAGATTCCTTTATTGTCATCATTGCCATGTCCCAGAAATATAAAGACAGTCCCAATACAAGGGCAGGTAAGAACAGGTGGAATCACATAAGATAAAACAGTTTTTAAAGTTTTATTTCTTTTATCTATTTATCAGGGAAAGGAAATGGTGAGTCATTAACATAGGACGAATATATCAGTATAAAAATAAACAAGGAAACAGTAACTTGGAGTGGGGGACACAGTGGCTCAATGGGTATGGCATCTGTTCTTGGAGCTGTCGGGATCAACTCACGGGTTCTGCATTGGGGGTTGACAGGACATGAAGATCGAAAACCCGCATTTTTTTCAGTGACTCAACGGTCCCTGGCTTCCTATGGGTAGGGAAGCCTGACATCTAGCCTTCTCAGATAAGGGCGAATATATTTCGGAGGTGCCGTGTGTATGTTACACATGTTAAAGAACCCTTGGCAGTTAAAAATCGATGTAAGAGTAGGCCTGAGTGCCACAGTCTGGGCAAAATTTCCAAATTCCAAATTTCTACCCACAAAATTTCTCAGCAAAAATTGACAACTTCTAAAAGCCGA
>JBCAUA010538277.1:0-16699 GCA_038406235.1 Peronia verruculata | reverse complement strand
CCTCGAGATAAACATCCGGTTTGTCCTCCGTCGGACTCGCGCAGAAAAAAAAAAAAAAAATTTTTTTCTTGCGGATCCGTGGCTCGGATGGCAGACGGCCAGAGGAAGGGCTGAGGAAACCGAGGAAATTTCCTCCTGCGATTGAAATTGAGGATTTTCGCGGATCCGCGGAAGATTTTCATAACTGAATTATTCCTTCATCCCCTAACAACTACATCTTCATAACATGGGGAAGACAATTCTACTTTTTCAAATATGACCAGAGATTGAAAGTTGTAACAGACAATATTTTCTCATCACATTTTTCAGCTTACCTTATTTTCAGCAGCAAAGTTTGGAATGGCCTGAACATGTCTGATATATTCCATGGGTCATTGTCAGGGTTCAAAGGTCCATCTTTGAAAATGAAGACTCCACTGGAAAAAAAATTACAAAAATCACTCATACTTAGTATGTAGTAGAAAACAGGAAATAAGAAAAGAAAAAAGGAACAAATGCGTCACTTCATAGGAGCTCATGTGTGTGGGCCCATATGAAAGTCCAGCTGAAGTTGCAGGCATTCGAACTGGCTCTCAAAGTCAAATTTGGACCTACCCTCCTGATTTTGGGTTTTCACCATAATCGATTTCCTAAGCATGTTTCGCATGTGTTGACATCATAAACAGTTCAAACTGAGACTTCAAACATAATTTTTTTTCAAGTTTTCGTAACACTACCCGACTCGAATATTTCCGCAATCTGTGCGTCAACAAAAACTTTTGTTGTAACAATGGCGTTGCTATGACCAGTCTTGTCTGCCACTGTTGCCAAGGCCTGTGTCTGCAGGCCAACAGTACATGATGCATTTCAGACATGGTTTGTTATGCGTTTTACCCCTTGTCCCACCACACGTTAATTGGTTGTTCACATGCACTGTCATTGATGACTCAATCATTGCTAGGCCAGCTATCACTCTTATTGTTCCCATCTGAACCCAAATCTCTGAGCAACTACAGTGTCCCACCTAGCCCCTTGTTTTATGTTCTCAAGCACAGTATGTATGTTGCTGACTGCGATGTTAAGTTATGGCTCAAGATGTAAATCTAGATCCATCACAGGATCATTCACACTCATAAGTCTGGTCTGGTGCCGAAGACCTGTTTAACTTAAAACATTTATGCCATCCACCCCAAGGACTGAAGGTGGCGGACTTCCCCATGGTTTTCATCATGTAGGCCAGCGGTTCTGTTCTGCTTACTTTGTGTATGAGGAGATTTGACAAAAAAAATCACTTTTTTTCTTTCAACTTTAAAGCTGAATTTCTCTCTTTCGCGCTCTTGACCCCCATAGTACAAGCCCTGCTATACCTCAGGTTCTAGTTGTCAGAATAGGATGAAAAAAAAAAAAAAAGCACTGTTCATAAATGATTCTTTTGTCATACACAACACTTAAATCAAATTGTAAAATTTTGAAGTTTAACTGCTTTTTTTGCCCGGACTCACACAAACTCTGAAAACCTTCTAAAATAGAGGATAAAACAGTGCAGTATTTTCCTTGGTCAAAAATATTCCTTTTTCCTGTCCCCTTTTCATGCATATCTAAAAGAGCTGTTATGATGAATCTAATACACACTGATAATTAACCTGTGACCTAGTGTCTTTATTGTGAATTAATCTCGTTCAAATATTCTGTGATAATTCTTTGCCTTTGGCAGGTGTGCTTTTTGATCTTTAAATCTACGCCTGCACTGCCAGTAGCAGTGATATATTAAATTTACTGGGTAATTATTGAGCAAACAGGACAGTGACTTCTGCAAGACTTTCCAATTCAAAGTTGAGGATGGCAAAATTCACCGAGATCTTTGTAAAAAGAACAAAACTTAATTCAAGCCATTTCACTATCTCAATACAGTCTGTGAAATCTTGTTTGAACATTTGTAAAATATTAAAACTGGACTATGTTGCAGGTCATGACACATTAAATGATAAAACATGTTCTGACTCCAAAAGCTCACAGATCATGAAAAAAATTGCATTCCAGTATCATTCCCAGCACTATGGTACACGACATGGACATTATTCTTCAAATAATAGTCTAAAAATGTTACTGATCATGAAATGTTTTTGTTCTTATTCTTGAAATATGATTGTGCAAAAAAAAAAAAAAAATCAGTTCAAAATGCAAACACCAAGTGCACCCACATCTTTTCCACACTCACTCAGAATGTGCCTCTCCAAGTCTGACTGCTGAGTGTTATCAGGACCCGGATTAATCTCTCTCTCTCTCTCTATATATAAATATATATATATAATGCAAAGTATATATCATCCATTGAATTTGATGAGTTTTTCTACCTGTAAATTATTTAACCATTAAATTGAATTTATTACTACATATGGTTATGAAAAAGAAATGATAAATTATCTTATTAAATGACTGGTACCTGACAATAGCAAGTCTCGGGATTGTAAACATCAGAGCTGGATCATATTCATCTATCACATCTCTTGTTAATAACCCAAGCTTAAGTGCTCTGCAATGGAAAAAAAAAGAGAATGAAAATCATTATCTTCAAACATCTATGTCAGACTGACCAATTTATTGATTAACAAAGGATATCACAAAAATCTTGAAATTGTGACTTATAGTTCAGGCTGAGGTCAAACGCTGCAAGGCACACCTATCACAGGCTCAACATATGAAACAGCCACCTACTGGCCGATTCTTCCGGAGACTCAGAAGCTGACCAACTTTAAAGCCTTGTAAGTCTGGTTCTTATTGTCCCACTCTAGATTTAGTGAATGCCCTTGAAAGTTTAGTTTAAGCTCATAAAATCTTTTAATACTATAAACGTGCTGGGAGTGTTTTTCCCATTTACTCAATGGTAGTTTTTCATTTAAAAAGCTTCACGGCTGCCATGGAAACGTATTTTCAAGATATTTACAGAAACATTCTTTCATTCAAAATAAAGATGTTGTCTGATCGTTTTCTGGATATTATGTAATCGCTGTTTTTGAAAAATTCCACAATATAAAATATGCAAATTTTCACATTTTTGACCAAAAAAAAAAAAAAAAAAGGGTAAACCCCCCCCCCCCCCCCCCCCCCCAACTTTCTCAAATTTTGAAAAAAGCATCACACAAAATCTTTATCATATGTTGCTGCACACCTCCTGTTAAGTTTCAAATAAATCCCAAGGAGAGATTTTACAGAATCAGGTTTTTTTTTTGCAATAAAAACACATTTTGAGTAAATCACAATTTTCTAAAAGTATAGTGAGAGTCAGTCTCATTTTTCCACGAGGATGTCTGTCACCAAGAGCACAGCCAGGACCCCCTGCCAGTTCTCTCTGCCTTCTGGCTCTTGCTTTCTTTCTGATAGCCTACGTCTTAGTCTGTTTTTCTAACATTAACAACACGAAGACACAAAACAGCAAAACATTCAGCACGGTATAGGTTACAAGTGGAAACGACCTTGAATTGCATTAGCTGCACACATGGAGCCAGTAGAGACAGTCAATCTTCGCTAGCCAGCCAATGCATGGCCCACGAGCACACAGGCCATACCTGATCAGTCCATATATGGAAGTATAGTACTAAGAAGGGAGAATGGAATGCGTAAGTTTCTCACAACCCTATAAAAATGAATGGGTGTTTGGGCATAGAAAGTTACGTTGAAGGAAGGAAAGGTTACCATTGGTTAAGAGGAAAGAGGTCAGCTTTTGTATAAATACAAAGCTGCTTGTCTGGGCTGTGAAATGAGGGCATTTTAATAAAATAATAAACAATTATGCACTTACTTCACTGTGCAATAATGGCAATTTTAGGTCCTCAAAATCACCTTCTGACCCAAAACATGCATTCTATACTATCAATAAAAGGTCAAAGAATAAAAATATCCCTTGAACGCAAAAGTGGCAATTTTGAACCTCAACATCGATTTTTACTGACGACCTTGGCCTTAAGCCTAGTACAGTCACTTGATACTCATGATCTTGCTTGTAGCTTTGGGCCAAGCTCAGTGCAACTACAATGCCATATAGTTGGAATGCGGAGAACAGATTCAAAGAATACAATAAATATGTGAGTGAAATATACTCTGGTACTTTAAATGATAGTGTTGTGACATTCTATTCAGCCTGCAGTTTAAAAGATATATTTTACTAATTACAGTTCCCCCTTGTACAACTAACACTGATGAAGAGGCAGAAAAAAAAAAGACTATTGCAAAGTTCCACTTTTCCAGGGTCAAACAGGACATTTGAAAGAAAAAGGACATAAAATTTTGAGATGACCTGTTGCTGCCATTCTCACACTGCAAAATATACTCTTTATTTCATGTCAATTGGGAACAGCAATGCATGAAAAATTGTAGTGATTCCAATATACACCTGATTAGATTTCAGTAAAATTTTACCACAGTTGATTACATTTTTGAAATATTTTACCTTTGGACTGTCTCTGAGAACAAGACTGTTATTTCTTGAATCATGTCATATTCATGTGCAGTTTTAACTGGAACCATTGCACTGACATATCTGTAAATGATAAAAGGGATAATTTATTAATAATGAAAATTACCCTGACTAGACATTAAAAAATAAATAGTAACTAAGGAAGGAAAAGTTCATGATCATAATTATTCATTATAACACAATATACTGATAGATTAATATTTTTTGTTCCCCTTCTTTTCTTTCTTTTTATGTTAAACATGCTCTGTTGCTATCAAAAATACAACAGCTTATAAAAGTTATATTCAATAACAATATGTCATATATCGTTATTTGCACAGATCAGCGATTCATGATGATCTATATAGAGAAAAAACCTTGAGTGCAGGGCAAGAAAGAAAATGAGACTGGAAATGGAAAGGAAAAGCAAGAGAAAGGGAGGGCATAATCACTCACCTCAGCTCAAATTCAGCAAATAGTTTATCAAATATGATGAGTGACTCCTTAATCTGAAACAAATTGTACAATAATGATACAACCAATTTCACCCTCCTCTTTCTTAAGACAGAAATGAACAGCTAAAAGAAAAAAACAAAAAACAAAGTGATATTCATAACAAGCTAAGAGAAATGATAAAGTCTTTTCAGCAGTTTTTCAACTACATTTAAAATCAAAAAGATTAATATGCATTATAACTTTATGAGATTGAAACAAAAATTTGTAACGTCAACAAAACAGACTAGGGGAGACTTGGTTAATGAATACATTTCATAATTTTTAAACCCTTCTCTGAAGCCTGTTAAAATGCTTACCGCTTCAGAATATTCATGAACACTTCTAAGGCACTGCTCTCTGAGAATAGTTCTTAAGCTATCAAGATTCTTTGTTAAGGCTCTAGCAAGGGGTCTCATACTGGCACTCTCCATCTCTCGATTCATGATGCTTGAACCAGCTGCTAAACACTGGAAAATGAAAATGTTATAAAAATATTGATTACAGCTGAACCCAATAGCATAACAGTAATAAGCTACTTGGAGTGAGCCAATTCATAATTCATTATAACACAATATATTGAATGTTATGATAGACTATTATTTTTTGTTCGCCTTCATTTTCATTTTCTTTTTATGTTAAACCTGCTCTAGTGCTATCAAAAATACGACAGCTTATATAAGTTATATTCAATAACAATATGTCATATATCGTTATTTGCACAGGACTGCGATTCATGAGGATCTATGGAGAGGAAGAATCTTGAGCGGTTGGCAAAGTTACTCAAAATATGCTCAAAATTTGGTGAGAGCCTGATTTCATCATGTTGCATCTCATATATTGTATTTTTATTACAGCCGACTAGTTTCACTTCCATAGAGTAAAGCAGACCAAAATGATGAGTAATGCTCTTTGTATTTGGACAAATTGTGTCCTGTGAAATGCTGTCAAATAAACAATTTCATACGACGGTGGCATATCAAAATGTATAGATGTACATAGCTGTGCTATATCACCTTTCATATTGTTGAAACTGACAAGTGGGGAAACTGACTAATGGGACAAGTGGCCAATAAAACAAAGTTCAAATAAAACAGAAATGACGACACCTAAATAAACACACACTTGTTACCACATGAATTTTTCACTTACTTCTGCTCCAAACCACAACTGTCCTGCTAGGTTTTCTTGAATAACATCATCTGGGAATTTAACTCTGAAGTCTCTTGGTGCTCTCTGATCCTTGATTGTTTCATCCATCATTTGTGACACCACATTCAGAACCCTAGCTTGACAAGCCCTTAACTGATTCACAAGAGCTGTGCATCTTTCAGGATCTTTCCTGCCTTCAAAGCTGTCAAGCTCAGCAGCCACTTGATTCAGCTCTTCATCAGCAAAGTAGAACTGTGCCAAGAGCGATGAATCAGATCTCTGCAAATGACAAAAACATTTCTATGAACAATAGGGTGAAGGTCTGACATTCAGATCATATTTAGAAGTGATGATTTTTTTCAGTTGAGAGAGGTCACACTGAATTCCTGTGATTTCCATCTTTACCATCAGTTAAATGTCAAACAAACAGGGATATATATATATGTCCAATGTGCTAGCATTGGAAATATATCTCATAAACCTTTCTTCTTTTTTTTTTCCCTCGAGTATACACACATTTTCCACCTAAGCATATATAAATAAGAATTTCATATTGTGATCCATTTGAAATATCTGATGGTATGAGATATGCTGTTGCAAGGAGAGAGGCATGAAAAAGATGAAAGATGCCATAAACTGATTAGGAGCATACTATAGAACAGTTGATCTTGTCAGACAATGCATGATGAATGAACTGATTTGATAGACCATTTTAATTGCTCAATTTCTATAAATATATACAGTGTATATTGAATTCTCAAAAGAAATTCTGGCCTAAAACCATTGATCTATAGTGAGTAGTTTTTTCCTTTTTTTCTGTTATGCATTCTCTCATTTTAACCAGGGGGGGGGGGGGGGGGGGGTTGGTAATTCCTCTTGTTTCAGATATAACATAATAACTATTCTAACCTCTTCCACCATCATGTTCAAATTGTTTGTGTTGAGGTTTAACAGCATGTCAGCACGATAACGGCTGAGTACATTTAACACTTGGTAATGGACAACATGTTTATGATCATAAAAGATATCAAAGTATGAATAAAAATTTGGGATATCAAAAATGTATAACAATACCAAGAGATTGATATATGCAGTTTTGCGGCGACCCGCAGGGGTCGTCGCATTCCTGTCAGATCTTAGTTTTTAATTCATAGTTTTTATAGTTTATTGTTAGAGGAAAACAAAGAAACAAAAACTGACTGCTTAAACAGCTGCTACGGCAACACCGCCATCGTGGATTCTGGCGTCTTGAAAATGACTATCTTTCAAACCTATCTCCTTCATCAAATATGAATGCAACGTGATGAAAGCTGGTGAATGTGTTCTTTGGCATGCCAGCTAAGAAGCTACATATTACAAACTACTCATAATGCAAAAGAATATTTTCAAGAAACTTTTCAAAATGCCACAATGGGAAATTCAAACTTTGTTATTTTTAAAAATTTCACAATAAAGGCCATTTTTGAAACCGCTGAAGGGAGGTGATTTTAACCATTACTGCTGTCAAATTCACCATAGTTAAATTAGAAGAAAACAATAAAAAAAAAAAAAAAAACTGAAA
Organism: Peronia verruculata; assembly: GCA_038406235.1. Classification (NCBI taxonomy): domain Eukaryota; kingdom Metazoa; phylum Mollusca; class Gastropoda; order Systellommatophora; family Onchidiidae; genus Peronia; species Peronia verruculata. The sequence continues at coordinate 9,062 of JBCAUA010538277.1, read as the reverse complement.
TCATTCATGGCTGCCCTGGCAACAGACACCATCTCAGAATTTACCACTCAATGTTGCGTAACTTCACTATAAATAAGCTTCTGTATTTTCCCACCCATTTGCTTTAAATTTGCATAATGATACTTTTCAGTTCAATACCTAATTTGACCAAAGGGAAATAGTGACAATTGGCTTAAAAAAAAAAAAAGTGGTATATAAATGTTAAAAAAAAGTCACGGATCTTGCAAAATTTGATTCAAAATCTCAAATTTCTCAAAATTTAAAATGTCAAAAATCCCTTCTAATCTTTTTTTTTTTTTTGTATTGTTTTGCTCTGTATTCATGTCAAATTTCAGGTCAATTGCTCCATAAATAAAACAATAGATTGTGTATTTGCGAAAAAAACAACAAAAAAAAAACCCACACACATTTTGAATTTAAAAAAAAGCATTCAAAATTTTTTTTGTAACAAAAAAAAAAAAAAAGGGCTTGTCATCGGACTTTCAATCCCCAAACATGTTTGTTTCAAATAGTAGACTTCTTTCCATGATTTCTATGCCTTCTTTTGCCTTTTCCTGTGCCTCAACTCCCATTTTTCCTCCAGTTTCGCTCCCCTGCCTTCATCAGGAAAAGGGTTTCCAGAGAGTCAATCCAAGGTACAGGAAGGGCTATTAATTCCTACCATTTATCATGTCTTCCTCAGTCATAACCAAGAACACTTTTACCCTTCCTGGGACAGATATTCTACTACTGTATTCTGAAACAGCAGAAACAAGGTATATTTCCCCCTCCTTATAGAGACCACGGTGACCGTTTTCACTGATATTTGGTGTGGCCAGCACCTCTGATGGTCAGTCTGTGTCCATCCCTGGCTTTCGGGCTCCCGAGATTATGAGTGAAGTAGATCACAATTAAGTCTTTTATGCAGTTCGTCTGCCAGCAACGAAATGTTGATGATATATCACTGAATATATATAGAGCCTCGAATGAGCAAGAGCCTGGATGGCAGAGGGGCTGGTCAACTTTTGTTTGAAGCTGAAGTTGTGTTGGGGTTTAATGGGACATCAGCACGACAACCGCTAAATTGTGCCTAGCACAGTGAGTATATTTACATGGTAAGACCGGACAGCATGTTTATGAGTTATAAAAGGATATCAGAATGTGTCTATAAATTTGGGTTATCAAAAATTGTATAACAAAACTAGAAAGCAGTTTTGTGGCATCCTGTGAGTACCCTCCGCATATGATAGAATGGACATATTAACTTTTCAACACCATTTGTATATTCAGCAGAGACTGAACTTTTTAAAGAAAACAAAAACACAAAATCAAATATTTTGAACAAAAACGTGATTTCAGGACTTGTCCTCCCCATGAAGAGGGATAATTGACAAGGAAAGTTTTTTCCTCTGCTTTTAGGCTCAAAACAGCTTTTCACCTTCTATAACTCTCTCCATGACCTCTGTGTGTGTGTGGGCGCCTGCACGCGCGTTTTATTTTGTTTTTGTTTCATTTTCTTTTCTTGAAGTTAAATTCCACTCTCTACCCCCTAATCCGAGGACTCCCATAGAGTCATTTTCCTGCATTCTTGAGGGCCTATAGTGGCCAAATATCTTTCTCGGTCACAACCAATTGTGTCTTGGCCTTTACTTTGACAGACAGTCCACAACTGTACTCTGAAGCAGCAAACACAAAAGAGAATTTTATACTTTATAGGATGTGGAAGTTCATGATAGAGTGCTTTGAAACCAAAGCTTGTGATGAGCAATCTGAGTGACTGTATGTGACTTTTTTTTCCTTTGTGATCACCAAATATCCATCACTTGCATTAAAGTTCAAGGAATTGCTAGAAGAGATCATAATCAAGTGTTTTATACATCACCTGCCTATTTGTCCGGTAAAAAAAGTGATGAAATGCTGGTTCGTGTAGCAATCCCCCCACTTCACACCTCATCCATCGTTCATGGTCCCAATCCAGTATGATATACAATGAGAGGTTGTGGTGTAATTATGTGCATTACATGAGGCTAATAGTAATAACCACTTCATATAATCACAAACCCATGGTATCAGAGGATAGATGGGCCTTTGTCTTTTCTAAAAAAAATCAGTAACAGGTGCTTGTCAACATCAGTGTCTCTTGAGATGCAGTACTGAGAATGCGTTATGCTTTTTTCAGTTTCATGCTGAGAACAGCAGAGATCTATCCATGTGGCGCTTGAAACTGACCAAAAATTTATTTTAAAGATCTAGGCCTAGATCTAGATCGAGTATTAATAGTAATGATTTCACTGAAACTGAATACATCAAAGGGTAAGAAAACAGATATCACTGGAGTTCAAAAGGCCATTGATTTATGAAGATGATAAAGGTTAGCGTGCACCCAGCCTTATCTACATTTTACTATGAAGAACAAAGACAAACACCTGGGCTGACACATGGCCGGGGATAACACCTAATGTATAAAAAACTATAATGAAATGTGAGTTGTTATAATTAGTGGAGAGTGTTTCAATGTAGGAACAAAGAGGGATCAGTATGAGTTACAAAAAGAGGGGAGAATGTGGCAAGACAGAGTTAATGAAAATAAGAGAGAACTAGGGTGTTGGAGCAGTTCAATATGTCAAAGGTCTGTTAGGTGCAACATGTAATAGGCACGATAAGAGAAACCTCCCACTAGAATAACCGTAGTGTAGCATCTGATTAAATTAATACTGACATGAATTATGCAGTGACTCAATAACTGAACTCAACCATTTTTTTAAAGTGGACTAAAACAATTATGGTAAACATAAAATGAACAGCAATAAGGTACCAGTGGTTGATCATCTCCCCTTGCACAGATACACTGTTAGCACAGCAGAAATGATGGATAGGTGGTCAAGTGTGACTAGATCACAGCCCAAATTCAGGCATTTCTAATTTAATATTTTCACACGATATTTATACTACATGTACATATGTAATACAAGGTGCTATACAATTTAAGGGACAAAAAAAGATTTGACCTAATTTTGCAGTTACACGGTTAGAGCCTGACAGCGATGAAAAGTTTTTCATTCCCGATAAATTTTGCAGAGTGTTCTAACACACAATCTGGATCATTAGCAGGTCTATTTATATTTGCACATATCTGATCCATACAGCTAGGCCTATACACCAGATCCACTGAGGAGTACTGAAATGGTTAAAACTGAAGTTGGAGATCTAATGAAGCTCGAGTCTAGATCTACAATGTAGATAGTGGATTTCGCTTTGCCTGAACAGCTGAGCCAGTCCTAGATATTCTTATAATATGATTTTAATCATTTATGTTAATGGAGTGCCTATTTGCAGTAGTACTGTGAATAGTGCACGCTGCGGAGCTCCTATTTGCAGTACTAAGCAAGGGGAAGTCATTCCTTATTTGCAGTACTACTGCATTTTCCATAACTTTGCAGGCGTAAATGTGTTAGATTTATTATCCTAGAAATTGTATCATACAATAAATTAAAAACAAAAATAATAACAATAAATAATTTTTTAAAAAGCGATTGATCATAATCCCCAATTAGGGCTAAAATCGGCAATTTTGTATTTCGCATTGACTGTAGTACCATTTTCTGAGAGCATTCTGACATGTTACCTCCTACAACTTCATAATAAGTCAATATTGATGCACATTCAACTAAAATGTGGATCACTGATACAGACAAAACAACAACAAAGTCACTGACAAACGGTATCATCAGTGCCTTTAGTATTATAATACATCTACTTAAATTTTTTCAGCACAGTAGTGGCCAACTGGCTGAGTGACTGTTGTGATGATCTTGTCACTACCCCGGGAGAAGGAGGTTTGAATCTTGGAAGAGTACTTTTTTTTTAAAAACATTTTTATATTAATAATAGTATTAGATCTAGATCTAGATCTAGTGACTCCTTTTTTGTTACATTTCTTACGGTTTTTAAGGGGCAGTTCAAGATGTTTTCAGCTTACTAGATCCAGAATGTAAATCTAGCTCTAGATCTTGTGTGTTAGCTGAGAATGGAAGGCAGATCTCCAACCCATGGTAGTTTTTTTTTTCTTTTCTATTCCTTGATCATGTGTGCATTCGTGTACTTTTAAACGCAATCTTTCTAATTTTCTGTCCTTTTTTTTTTTTTTAAGGATGTAGACAGAGCTAGATCTAGATCTAGAGTTGAAGGAGATGTGGAATGAAGGGATCTCAGATCTAGATCTAGATCTTATGAGTCAGGCCTTAGTCCTATGGACCTCATGATCAGGTTCTAAATCTTATCGCAATTAGGCATATGAAAGAAGATATTGTCACATAACTGCAATAAATATAGGTTCAAGGATTGATTTTAAGTTCATCTTGCTAATAATGATAATAAACGCTGTGCAAATCCTTTATGTTTCATGCGTAAGTCAATACAATGACAAGTAGGAAATGTGCAGCATTGCGAATAGGAGCTCTGCTGCATATTTCCTATTTGCAGTATTACTGTGAATAGGCGAGGGGACGCCACTCCCTATTTGCAGTACTACTGCGAATGGGGGCAGCATTATAAAATAAATGTTAAAATTTAGATCTGATTTTATAACCTACATGGGACTGGGAGAGACAGTCTAGACCTAGATCTAGATAAAGCTAGATCTAGATCTATTCTAGATAGATCTATAAAAAAGCCCAAGAATTTTCCAGCAGTAGACTAGATCTAGTCTAGATTCTAGATCTAGATCTAGATCTGTACCTAGAATAGAGAAGTAATCTGGATCTAGATCTAAAATCTAGTCTAGATCTACTCTACATTCTATCTCTATAACAAGTTTAGGATAATTTAGATTCTACACATTACATTTCAGATTCAATCTAAATGTCTAGATAGGGCTATACTATAGACAGTATAGTATAGTGCCCTAGATCTAACTAATCTCTAGTCACTATAGACTCAACTATAGAAGGCTAGAATTGGATGATGGGGAGATCGTTTACTTTTCTTGTCATGTTGTCATTGTTGACTGCTAGTAGATCTAGATCTAGAATAGATCTGGTCTAGGGATCTAGATCTAGATTTAGATATCTCTGGAATGTAGACTCTAGTCTGGAATTGATGTGGGGGCACTGGGAGTCTGGGTGGGGGTGGGTCTTTTAAAAGGTCTAGATCTCTAGATCTATCTAGATCTAGATCTAGATCTACTATCTAGCTCTATATCACTTACCTTAGGCCTATACAGCCATCTCCTCAAGGAATTCATTTTCACTTATAATTCGTGAACGCAGCATCTGATAGATACACACTCAAATAAAATGTTTTTGGTGTGAACAATAACAATCCAATCCTGTTTGTCGCGATTTCCTATTGTAACCCACTATTGCTACTCTCAAAATCTCGCTAAGATGTTATTTACGTCACGAATCCGAGACTTCCGTTTGTGACAGCTGAAATCAAGAATTGTCTACCTTAGGCGCAGGCCTACTTTCGGTTCTGCTTTCGGCCAGTCCAGTCAAGAGTGTAGGCCTAAATGTAAGAAAATTTGTTACAAAGATCTGTATGAGAATCGAACCCTGAAAATGATCTTATCTCTCATCTTAAACTGGAAACAGCACCCAGATTCTCCATTATATAGATCTAGTCTAGATCTATCACACTGCCAGCTAAAATGATTTTACAGTATCTAGCCGGAAACGTGTGGAGCAAGAACGATAATTCTTCTTTCTATGAACTCTAACCGGCAGATTTAGTACACATTGCTGCACTCCTTGATGCACTTCATGAGTAGCAGGTGAAAGCTGCACAGATCTAGATCTAGATCTAGTAGATCTAGTTTACATTTCTAAGCAAAGTCATTGCGTCATAAAGATCTAAATCGATGATTAATTGTTTTATTTTCATGCAAGATCATCTTTTCTTTCCCAAAAACAACAGTCACAATGCCCATGCAATAGTAAGAGAGACATTAGTCTTAGACATTAGAGTCTAACCTAGATCTAGAAGTCTAGATCTAGATCTAGTCATCATCGCCATCTCTCATTTTGAAGGGGCCATGGCATAGGTCAAGGGACCCGGCTAGCATAGATTTTTTTTTATTTTCGTGCTATACAGTATAGCTCGGAGCTATTTTTTTTTAGAAATCATGCCCTAGTCATCTCATGATAAGCACCCAGTCAGTCAACTAGTCAGATCCATATAAAACAGGGCCGCTCATAACAGAAGCATCGCTAATACCCATGTCCACTCCTTCTTTGGCATTAGAAAAATATTTTCTCGTATAGCAGTAGCCCATGATTGTCGAATCGTTTACAACAGGATACCTGCACTGCTCAGGCCCACTCAATATAGTCCACCTGTATACATAGCTTGACTGCTATTATTTCATCTGCTTTGTTTACTGGGTGCACCATAAAGTGTGGAGGGAATGGGTGGTAGGCAATAAGATCAGCCAATTGGCTTGAGGAATCAGGAAGAGAAAGGGACGGCTCGATAATACATAAAATAGGCATAGGTGGTGGGTCCACATGGATAAAGAAAGGACTCTCATGTGTAGCTCCTAACCTTAGGAGTTAGGTAAGACAGACACAGACCTTTCCATTCATTGACCACTTGGTCCAGTTAGCCAATCAGCAATGATGAAAACTGCCAAGTGCAGCAACTTATGTACACATTTTGCTGTGCTAACATCGCATGTGTTTTAACTGCTGTATGACGTGGATTAAGCAAGATTTATTGTCATTCTTATTGCGTATTTTATCATTTCAGAACTTTCCTATTCCCCACATAACCATAGATTATTGCCTTTCACCCCAGTCCCATACCAATGGACACAAAAGAGTCCTGTTTATAAATTCACAAACAGTAATTTGTTTACAGTCATTTGACAGATTTATTAGTAGATACAGTGCTGCACTTATTCTTCGAATTTGTTGGTGCAACAGAAATAGTTCGAGGGATCCGTGTTTGGAGGAACACGTGAACGTACTAGAAGATAGGGGAAACAACCCTTATGTATAATCTATTGTACCTTGTGGTCGAAAATCTTGCAAAACCCATTCCCATAATAGTATATTTTCCTTCTTTTTTTTTTTTTTGTAAACAGTGTCACGATGTTTAATGTTTTATTGCGTACACAAGCCAACGAAAATTCAAAATTAGATCTAGCACAAATGTATTTAGCCTAATAGGAACAGTAACAAAGCGTAACAGTAATGCCCGCAGGCCTATTACTACTAGTATTAGTAATAGTAATAGCTCCACAAAAAGTGAAGAACATCACGAAACATACAATACATTAGGATCTGTAAACAGACACAGACACACACACGTACAAAGAATGAAACATTTTATTAGGTTATTAGGTAATAGTCGCTGGCTAGGCCTTTTGGAGATACGCGTCTCTTTGTGCGCTGTTCAGACCACAGAAGGCAAGTATGGATCTAGGGCAGCATGGTGTGGGCTATTTTTAGTCATTGGCTGGAGTACTTTCAGGCCAAAAATGAGGTAAAATTTTCCCATAGTGCTTGAGATAATAGTTCGACGGATCCGTTTAGAGGTTCGTCCATGGCGTGAAAAAAAATGTTAAGAAAAGAGAGGAAATTATTCGGGACAGTGCAGGTTGTTCGAGAGATCCGAGAATTTGACGACAGTGCAGCACTGTATAAAATGGCATTCTCACATTCTATGGAATCAAACAGACCTAACCATCTGCTTGCATAATAATGCAAGATCTGCCCTCTTTCTGCTGACCTCACTCTTCCTGCCTCACCTCATAATGACTAATGAATGAGCAGAATTTCAACTTAAGCATTTGATGAAGGCTGAATTGCTCCTTAGTATTTTATGTTAATTTTTGCCATTTCATGCTGTGTCTTTGGCCTGCTGGTCAGTTAGGCCTAGTTGCTCACCTATCTTCTTACTCTGCCTAGTTGTTTTTAAAAAGCCTAAACTCTGTCGGGGATCATCAGAGTGCTTCCAGATGAGAGCATTCTCTCCTCAGTGCAGATGTGGATTAGGGTCTGGAGTTGTACAAATGAGATGCGACATGTTGAATTCAAGCTCTCGTCAGATTTTGAGCATATGGAATTATTGGTACAGTGGTCTTGCCTAAGAACCCGGTCATCAGTAGACAAAAAAAGTGGGCTTTTAGCCGGAGAGGTTCTTAAGCAGATTGAAAAGTTATGCAACCCATCTGACCACAAATTGTCTTCAGAACTATGACCAGTTGATCCTTACCGTTAGATAAAAATTTATCTTTGCCTTCTTCCCTCTGTGTATGTTATAATAGACATAACAATTCCTGATCTCTTTTAGCGTATAATTACATCAATACTGTCCAGCGCTTAAACGGCGTGTGAGTTTTCACTTAATGGTATCATTGTTGAAAACATGCTTTTTGCTATGCTGCCCCACGGATAATCACATGAGTGACTCAAGTGTTTACAGACTGACCAAAGTAGCAAAACAGCTGACCAGCTAGGAGGGTAAACTTACTTCTCCTTATCCACACAGCCAATCACAGGTGCTGTCTCACATGTTGCCAAACAGAAATAGTTACAGTTTAGTCAACAACTTGGCCTGATTATGCAGTCATACATCAACCATCACTTCCATTTATTTGTGTACCTGTTCTCTCTGCCCCTGTTCCCATTTTACTGCACATCTAGCACTGTGCGTTTCTCTCAAGTGGACAGTATGATGTGGAACTATACCATAAGTACTTGGGTGTCTTCGCCCAACACTGGGCTCTTAGGCGGATTTTTTTATTTGGGAGCACCTGGAGTGGGTTCGTGGAGGTGTAAATTATAGAGGAAAAATTCCGTTTTGCAGCAGAGGCAGGATCTTAGGTGGACTGGGCCCTTATGTGGATATTTCTTAGGTGGAGACCACTATACCAATGTTAAGTTTATTCATTTCCCATTCTGTGGATCAAAAAATTTTTGTTCTACCTTAAGTAGAAGTCGAGCTATTGGTAATTAACTCACTCAATGTCAACCATTTTTCAGCTGATATTCCCTCGCTGCCAATGTTTTGATGGTATTTCTAAAAAAATCACTGTGACTAAACTACAAAAGATACACTGATGAAATTTTCTGTGTTCATTG
>JBCAUA010538167.1:0-16699 GCA_038406235.1 Peronia verruculata | reverse complement strand
AGCTAATTGTAGCCCTACTCGAACTTATACTTCAAGCCCTAGGCCTAGAATCCAGGCTCAGCTGCACCATTTCATTTTTTTTTATATTTTTTTTTCAAGATTTCATGGTTTATGGTTGTGTTGGGTATCATTCTAAAAAAAAAAATGTAAAAAAAAAACTGGTTGGAGCGATCAATGTGAAATTTTGTGTGCTTATTTCTAATTGATTTACCTTTATGCAAAAATGTTATGAAGTATCTAGCTTTCATACGGTGCACTCATCTGGGGGTGAGTTGGAAAAGTTACGTAGTGAATTTTTCTTCTTCTTGTTTTTTATCACACTTTCAACCTCATTTTTATCGAAAACACATCAAGTACACTTTTTCACATTGTATGTTCAATTTTCTTTCCATTGGTGTATAACACTTTGTGGTTTGCCCGAATTCTCTAGCATATAGCCCCCACTTTCTATCCTCACCATAAATTTTCTTCTGGGCGGTTTTTGGAGTTCCGTCAGAACGTGGAAAAGGGTTCCGTAGGGAATGAGTTAAGGAAGAAAAATAAGTTTTTCACCCACAGAAAGGGAAACAAATAATCTTCACAATGATAGCAACAACTCCATATGCTCAAAACTTGATGAAAGCGTGATTTCATCATGTCACAACTCATACTGAATTTTTTCTTTCTAATGAACTTGGCTGAAATTTACAATGGTCTATCAATTTAGTGTTTCTGTGTCAGATTCCCTAACTGCCTATTTTTGAAGTCTTGAAACAATTTATGTGCAAAGCTTTCATGCAAATTTAAATTGTAAATTTGGATTTACTTGAAATTTTTTATTTGAACAGGATGTGCGAAACACAATTGGAAACATTCCTTTAGAGTGGTACAATGATTATCCTCACATTGGCTATGATGTAGAGGGCAGAAAGTTGATAAAGCCTGAGCAAGGAGATGCTCTTGACGAATTTTTGGAAAAAGCTGACGATCCAAATTACTGGTTTGTATTATTATTATATAATTTGCAGCATATTGTTGGGAGGAATCGTACTGATTTGCTTTAGCCTTTCAGAGATATTAATTTTATTATTTTCAGTTTCTTAATTTTCTTTGTATTTTCAAACAAGTTTATAATTATGGAGTGTCTATCTGGATCTAGTATTGCAATGAGGAAGCATAGGCAAATAAAAAAATTGCCCCACAAAGTAAAGGCGAAACAATTTTGTGTCGGCTCGCACTTGGGAGCATCTGTTTGCAGTTGGGAGGGGAAGGGGTTGGGGTAACCTCCCTTCCTGACACGTTACATAACTAACTAGATACAAAAACTTTCTTATGCACCGACAGAAAGAAAGAGGTGCATCAATAGGTCCAAATAGACTCTAAGGTCTAGCTGGGCCAGCTGGCCCAAATAATGGCGCCTCATAATTATAGGTTTGCATGCAAGCTCATTCAAAAGGTTGATATTGATGGAGAGATGTCTTGTCTTTATTAGTCAAGCATGAAACTGTTCTTCTACCTTTGGAAATGAATATCAGCTCTGCTTTCCTGATGTTTTCCTGCCCAAGTTTGTTATGAAAATTGGTATCTTTTATCTTACAGGAGGATTGTTTGGAGAAAGGAGCCACCTTTGCACTTTTAGTTAGATGTGCATTTAATATTTGAATTTAAAGAGCTAATGGATGAAAGTTATGGGTAGTTCTATTGAAGCAAGATATAGCTGAAAGATATTTTGCTGCCCTGAACAGCTTAGGTTGACCTTATGGTGATCTATCACCATGCTCAGTGCAGGATAGCTCTCTGTTAAGAATAAACAGTCTAATATCATTAATAATAGAGAGCCTTCCTATAGTGCTTATGCCCATACACTGAAGGCTCCAACATTATACAATCTCTTTTTACCCCAAATACCCACTGCAGACACACACGCATTATCTCAGCATCCACTCCATAGTGGCTGCCTGGTAGACATTCAGATTTTTATCAGTCTAGCAACAGTAACAGCAGTAACTGTAGCCTGGTGTGCATTTTAACCTGGGATGAGTCAGAAATTGCCTGAGCCCGCTAGGGTTTGAACCCAGAGCTTTTAATCCTGAGTTGGATAAGCTAACCACTAGGTTACTAACCCATCTTTGAATGTCTTAAACTCTTTGACCACCAGGGGGTTTTCCGCCTTTGGACTGACCTACTTTACCAGTTCACTTTTGGGAACACACTCCCTCACTTATGCACAATGGATTTTAAGAGTTTTTATTCAGAAATAATCCATAAGTGTAGCATATATGCATAAAAAGTTAAGATGTTGAACTTCACAAACCTGTGATCTAAATTTAGTTTTGATGCAAAAAGAAAATTGATTTTTTGAGGATGAAATAATTACATAGAAAAAATAATTATGCAAAGTAACCACAAATGTTCAATTTACAGTTTACTGATCTGTGTACGATTTTATTCAGCTGACTTGAAACTTCAGCATCATGTGTACAATACATCTACCTACCAACAATCCATGGAACTTACATACAGCTAGATCCATTCATAAAAAAAAAAAAGGGGTATGAGAAACATTCTGACACAAGCGAAAAGCTAGAAACACCACTGTCTTTCACTATCAATACATATGCATTAAATTTTACTGTTTGAATTGAAGATTAGTGTGCCTGTGTTGGTCTAGATCTAGATCTAAGTCCATTTCTATTTACAACTTATGGACTTGGGTCTCTTCATAAGTCTCTTCCCTTTCTTAGGTATAGAGCTAGTGACACAACTGGCTGACCACGCCCAATTTTGTTCACTGCGTCGGTCAAATTGATGCATAGATCTACCCTTCATCACTAGATTTAGTGATATTCTATCACTGTCACTCTTTTTCCGACTTCTTGACTCAGAAATTTATCATTTCGCTAGCAGTTTCTGCATACAAAACATTTGGACAGCTGACTCTCGGAATACCCAGGCTCCATGCATATCACCGTCATTCCACCAATAACACACGACTCACAATAACTAGACAATTGCTCAAACAAAGTCACGAAATCAAATTTCTGGTATCTTTTTTCCACTACATGAACTTTCCTGTTGCTAGATAGTATTGTTTGCTAGAATGTTTTACAATTAGAGACCAAATTCATAGGCTGACCTTCAGGACTCGTGATCCAAAATTGGAAGTGGCTCAAGCAGTGACACACAGCTTGCAGTAGTTAAAAGTATTTTATCATTCATCTTCTCTCTCCAGGCGCACAGTGAAGAATAAGCTGACAGGTCAGAAAGTTTTGCTCAGTGATGAAGATGTGAAACAAATCATGAGAATTCAATCATCCACACATCCTGGAGCTGCTGATGACTTGTATGCGGTAGGTAATCTGTAGCATGTCATTGCTACCTTTTTTTTTTACAAGCAGTGATTCCCAACATTTGTACATTGTGCTCTCACGGCCTCCCGGCCACAAAGCTTGAAACCCTTGCGACCGCCTGCTAACAGCAGCTTCATTTACATTTTATTTTTATGATAGAGGAAGAGAGGAACACTGAAGCAAAAACAAAAGAAAGAAAAAACTATGTTAAAGTATAAAAAAAAGTAATTGATGATTTGAGATAACTTTTACACCCTGCCACTTCTAGCAAGGCTAAGTGACCCCCAAGGGAGGGTCGTGACCACTAGGTGAGAACCCCTATTTTTAAGGCATCCTTGCAGATTTTACAAAACTTGCCTATTGTTTGAAAGTAGTGAACCATTTTGACTGTCAGCCAGCTTATATCCCATTGTCCCATACAAGGAGTATAACACAAACAGTGTAAAGAAGGGGAAAAATCATTTTTTTGTTAGTTATGTGAAATATAAGTGACAGAAAATTCTGAAAGATTCACCATATTATTATTATTATATTGAAAATGTTTTTTTCTTATTGTGATATTTTTTTTTTCTTTCGTTGAAATACTTGTCCCATACCTCTTACTCTTGGCAAAGGAAAGTAACCTAGCTGGCTGAAAAAATGGCTCTTTGATTGTGGCAGAGTCTAGACACATCTACATTCATCAGAGAAGAACATTGTATTTCAGAGTTTGTGTCTATTATTCACTCCAGATATTAAGTTTAACCCTTTAAGGACCGGCTGTGCTGAGCACTATTATTCCCTCAGGACTGTTTGGAAAATTCTTTTATTTTTTGCTGTCAGAAAAAAAAAATGTATAATATTCACGACTCTACTTCCGCTTCGTTGGATTTTAAAATCACGGTAAACAAAGCATTGTCTGGCATGGGAAATATGCATAATCGGGACTGTGCATAGTGTTACCTGTGGTAGAAATATACGTTAGTGGTCCTTTAAGGGTTAAAGAATGTGCTCACAAATTTATGTAATACTTTTCAATTTAATGGTATCTTTGTGATACTTAAATTATGCCTTGTATCTTTAGATTTATTTCATTTGATACTATGATTTCCCTTTTTTGTTTGCTGGGATATTTGAATATACTACTGTTTAGCAATGAAGAATATAATATAAAAGAAAAAGGTGTTTTTTTTTTTTTTTACTTTTCATTTATATTTATTTTCCCATGTTGATGAAAATGCCGTGATATACCAGACTTTGTTTATTATTTAAGCGGTTTGAGGACATCTTCTCCCAAGATGTGATGAATATGCCAGTCACAGGCAGACCTCCTGATAAAAGAAGTTTTATCCCTTCAAAATGGGAACGACAGAGGGTAAGTCAAATTGTGACAGATGAGATTGTGATTCATATCAAATCATGTGGATGACATCCTTCTGTCTTTCTGTCTTTTTTTTTTTTATTATTTGTTTTAGTTTTAGGATGTATTTTATTGATAAGAGCAAGGTGATAGATCTTGTCCTTGTATATTGAATACATTGTTATCAGAACCGCATTGGTTCGGTGAATTGCACAAATTGTACATTTCAGTGATGTAATTTAATTATCAGTGTCAGTATAGCAGATCCCAGTCGCAATTGTGATTTTATGTCAGATCATGACTGAGACATAAATATTTCAAAGTGTTAATATTTGGGCTTGACATTAATGTTATAAGGAGAAATATAAAAATAACAATATTGAGACAAAGATCAGGGCCCACAACCCTTTGATTTTCAAGTGTCCAGAGGAGTGAAACAAAAGAATGTGGGAACAAATGTCTTGCACCTAAGAAATGAGTCGTAAGCTGTGCTAGGCGATTTCCAGCTACAGCAGCTTTTAACTATTTTTCAAGTTAAGTTTTGTTTTGTGAAAAAAAAAAAAGCAAAGAAAATTGGTCTCTGGGTCATAAAATAGTTAAAAATGGCCATAATTTGAAATGTGCCCGGGCACAAGACAAATGATGATGGTATTGTTTGTGCTCTGAGAATTCATGGCTAATGTTTGCTTTATAATGTTCGATCACCAGGTGGGTCAGATGTTGCACGCTCTGAAGATGGGCTGGATGAAACCCAGAGGAGAGATCAGAAAAGCGAAGATGGCTGTAGATCTCAACGCACCTTCCTTAGACTTATGGAAAGATGATGCTGAGGTATTTCTAGAAAAATTTTATTTCTTTTGATGATTTGGGAGCTATTGATTTTCTAATCTTTTAATTTTCAAATATGAGATGTGACATGATGAAATCAAGTGCTCGTCAAGTTTTGAGCATATGGAGTTATTGGTATCACTGTGACGATTATTCATTTCCTTTCTGTGTGTGCAAAAGCGTTTGCTCTACTTTAAGTAGAAGTTGAGATATTGGCAATTTAAAGATGATGGGGATGACTTGTTTGCTATAGCAGAATTTAGTAACGGAAATAATGGATCATGTTTAGAAATCCTTATTAGTCCTTGTTTAAGCCATGCCACTAAATTAGAATTTCAAGGCTTTTATTCGTTGACTCGGAATTGTATTTTTAGATTGATATAGGAGGGTTCTGTGGAAAAAAAAAAAAGAAATTGCGTGAAAATTCATTCACTGGTGAAAAACATGTGATTTGTCTTCTCAGCTCAGTTTGATTCGTGCCTGATTTCATCATCTTGGGGCCCATATTATATCTTTTTAATTGTTTAAACAATCGGTTTTAGCTCATTTTCTTCTTTTTTTTTCATCCTGGAATTTTGTTTCGTGCCTTTATGGCATTTTATCTGTCATGCACTTAGGAATAAATACTGTTGTACTATAGTTATAGAATCCAGACCCATGTCAGTGGAGTATATCATTCGTTTTAAAATTTTTCTTTATTTAATATCTTTGTTTGCAGAATGTTTATCTTTATTTGATTGATTGCTCTGTGGAAAGTAAGTTTTTCCCCTCCAGACTTTTCAAACCTAGAAATTGTTAACACAATATGTACAATAATTGATTATATTCCTCAGCCTGAAATTACCAAACGTTACAGAATGCACATACCAGCACCTAAAGAACCTTTGCCTGGCCACGCAGAGTCGTATAACCCACCGGAAGAATATCTGTTTGATGCAGAGGAGGTAATTTTAATATATGTATCACTAAGCTAGTCACACTCATTCATATCGAACAGGTCCAGGAAAACCTGTATCTACAATGTGGAAGAAGTTAAGAATTTTGACAATAATCTGCTCTCACTGTGGTATATGAAAACTCTTAACTACTGTTGAATTTCATTCAGATTGTTTTTGTTTTTGTTTTTTTTATATCACAAATTCATAGACCTGTAAATTTTCTGACAATTTTCGGAATTCCGACAATCTGCTTAAGAGTGTTTTCATATCGGTTAAGTTTTAAACCGTGCTCCCATATGCACAACTGCACTAAAAACACTATTATTTCAGTCAGTGATAAAAATTCAGACAGTCTTGTAGGGGACTACTTACAGGTCTAAAATTCAATATCAGCCAATCTTTTCCCCATTATCAGTATGACATAAGTTCAACCATCTATATATTCATTTTTTTAAACACCCTGTAATTTTTCCATACATTGTAAGTTTTATCTTTTCGCATCATTTCAACTTCCTTGGGTGGCAGGTGCTACACCACATTTGCTATAGATTTTATCCAGTACGTCCATGCCTTTTCAAATCATTTGCGAATCATGATTGCTGTTGCAAGGAGAAGCAGATTGGAGAGATGCTGGATTACATGAATGGTCTCATAAACACATCTCCACAGTTACTTCTCTGCGTGATCCATACCATTGCTGCCAAACTATGAAGTGACCCTGTTTTATTTTTGACACTATTGTTGGCAAACTTGCCAATTCTATGACTGCAAGTGGTGCATTGGTACGGCTCTGATGAGGAAAGTTCAGACAATTTGACTTTGGCTCTAGGTCACAAATGTGTGCTGAAGAAAAAAATCGACTTATTTCTGGTTATAATCTTTGTTGTATTAGTAACACACATTACTTATTTCTATAGCATTTTTCTCACCTGCTTCACTTCTTTGTTGTTCTCAGGAAGCCAAATGGGATGGACAAGAACCAGAGGAGAGAAGAATGAATTTCAAACCCCAGAAATTTTCAGCCTACAGAACTGTGCCCAAATATGGCAAATTCATCAATGAGAGGTTTTCCAGACTCCTGGACTTGTATCTGGCCTCTAGGCAAAGGAAGATGAAGGTGAGTCTACCGCTCATTTTCATTTTAATCCCCAGACCTGATTTTTCCATTGTTACAGCTTTGTGAATTTACACTGATGATTTTTTCAGAATGTAGATTCCTTGCATTGCTACAGTTTTCGTTACTTAGTAATTTGTCCAGAAATTCTTATTTTAGTGATGTTACAGGAACAGACAAAAATTTGACTTGCAGATATTAGTGTCAAAAGATTATTATACATCAACATACAGATACCTTACTTTATAATCATTTATTTGATAAAATAAGACAGAGAACTCTTATCATGAATGTGAAATGAAAATTGGGATACAAAACACTATTTACATCATATTTGACAATTGTGAATTCGCACAACATCATATTTTTCATGATTTTCCATGGAATCTTAAATATCAAATGTTCATTTGCTTGATTTTTGTTTTTCTTTTTTTTGTCCATACACCAGATGAATGTGAACCCCGAGGATTTGATACCTAAGAGACCGGACAAAAAAGATTTACAACCTTATCCAACACGAGAAGGCATGGTAAGAACAGTAATATTTGTTTGACAGTTCCAGTTTTGATTTGGGGACATAATAGTTGTGAAAGTTGTGAAAGAAATGAAGACATTTCTGATTTCCTTGAGCTCAGTTCAAATGTGGGGTTGGAGACTAGAAACTGTGAACTGATACAGATTTTGTTTCCGACAAGTCTTTGTACTGTCCAAGCATTATGCCATGGACTTTTTGCAAAGAATACCTGTTTTTTTTTTGAAGTGAAGGACACATTAATATTTCACACGTCTCTCTTCCAGATTTACAAAGGTCACACAGACATGGTCAGAACAATCTCACCAGATCCCTCAGGACAGTGGCTGGTTTCAGGTTTGTATAAGTTGTGTGCTGAATCTCAGGATGATACATTTGGTGGTATCCACTAACTATTCCAGTTGTCACATTCTCATTACAGTGTTATAAAGCCACTGTCTCATGCTGTTCTATGTAGCCAAACCTCATTGTGTAATCTATGTCTGTGAATATGTTTCCTCTATTACTCTTCCACAATAGAGATTTGAGGACAGACATTTTGTTATTCTCCCAGTGTAGTATATTTAAATAAACAACATTGTCAACATTCAAATGACAAAATAGTGTCAAAGTTTGTTTATTCTATGGATATTCTTTACCAGACGATTCTGTTACTTCAGTATTTTGTCACCTTTTTGTGTTAAAGACCCTTAGCTGCTTTTGAAAAGCAAGGCACTATGATGATATCACGGGAAGTTGATGATGTAATTTCAGTTACGATTCTTTAACTTTAGGCTCTGATGATGAGACAGTCAAGCTGTGGGAAATTGCTACAGGTCGGTGCATGAAAACTTTGAAGATGGGTGGCAAAGTGACCTGCCTGGCCTGGAACCCTAACCCATCTGTCAACGTTATTGCTGCTGTGGTGTAAGTACTAATGCATGACCCAAACCTTATCACACAGGCATTGAGACTGCATAAGAAACCATATCCACTAACATTGTGATTGCAAGCAGTCTATAGTAAGTGCGATGGTTATATAAGTAATTTGTAATTTTAAACACCACATATGGCTTATTGTTTTAGGCAACTTCGTTTTGAGCAGTCCAAGATTATGCATAGAAAAGAGATGCCATCAGAGTCTGAAATAAAAAAATGTTTAAAACAACATAAAACAAAACCAAACAGACTAATCTAGAACATTGTACTGAAGTGATCATATTAGTTACTGCAGTTCGATAGAAATAATGTCGAATTTCAGCTTTTCTAAAGATATCCTATTTTTAGTTGCATGTCTTGCACCCAGAGCAAATGAATCAGAAATCTCTTGGGGCAGTCGCGAGTTGTGGCCGTTTTTAACTTTTCTCTGACTCAGATACCAAGTTTTTCTTTTCAGGTTAGAAAAGGTTGAATTTTCGTTTCGTGGAAAACAAATAAAAAATTTTGGTATCCCAGTCGGAAAATAGTTAAAAACGTCCGTAACTTGAAATCTCCCTGATCAGTTTCCGACCCATTTACTATGGGCGTGAGATGTGTCCGTTGGTTTGTGGATTAATTTACCTGTAATAATAAATTCATGGAAAAGTCACATTATGATGATTGAAAAGTCAAGCTCTCATGTAATAAAAAGTCATAAGTGATGAATCAGGAGTTCCCATAACACAGAAAGTCCAGCTCGCATGCAGTGATTGATTGGCATTACTTGTGTGTTTTCTTCAGAGGCTCCAGTGTTGTCATCCTGAACCCTGGCCTGGGAGATAAACTTTTGTGTTCCAGTACAGATAAAACCCTGAATAGCTTTGAAGACAGTGGAGAAAGCAGTGGTAAGTTTGTATCAGGTAACAGTTTGTGTGAGAAATGAAATGGCTGAATATGTGTGTTTTTAATCAATCATTCTAGCAGTTTTCAAATCTTAACTCAAATTAGGACTTTGGTTAGTTAGGAATATTCTTAATGTGATACTTTATTGCTCAACAGATGGCCTGATATATTCACTCATGTGATCTTTAAAAAAAAAACACTTTTAGCTTGCATTTTATCAGCATTTTTATTTGTATTTATTTGAGATGTGACACGATGAAAGTAGGCTCTCGTCAAATGTTGAGAATATGGAGTTATTGGTATCACCATGAAGGTTCTTCATTTCCCTTTCTGTGTGTGAAAAAATGTTTGTGAGCATAAGTTGAGATATTGATAATTAAAAATGATGGTCATGACCTGTTGTTGCAGCTGCTGAATTTAGTGACAAAAATGGCTAATCACTTTTGTTAATCCTTAGGAATCCTTATTAGACCATGCCACACTACTCAGTTACCATTTTTGGGCTTTTACTCGATCTGTTTCAGCAAATTTGACTCTGAAATCGATTTTTAGATTGATATAGAAAGGTTCTCTGAAGAATAAAAAATGCTTTAAAATCTCATTCACTGTTGAAAACCATGTGATTTCTCCGGTCGCCTCAGTTTGACGAGCGCCTGATTTCATCGTGTCATATCCCATATGAGACTGTGACAAGAGGTCGTTAGTTTTTGTCCTGTGTTAACACATCACAAATGACACTTTGCCTATGGGTTGCCTAAGTTATGTAAGTCAGAGGACATCTGAATATCGATAATTGTGCCTATTGTTAGCATTGATTACTTTTTTTTTTTCCCCAGAAGCAAGTAAATCCCTTGTTGAATGGTCTGCATATGAAGATCTAGAGGATGTTGATAAAGGATTACGGATCAAGGTCACGCATACCAAGGTATACACAAAACATAAGTTTCTAAGAAAGTTTTCCATGCCTGGCCATCTCATTGTCTTCATCATCATTTTCTCCTTGTTGATCTGCTATAACTAACTGTTGAGAAGAAACGTTCATATATTATACAATGTATATGCATCAAACTGCTTGAGAGTAATGCATTGAGAAGAAGTGCTTCAGCTATGGGCAGTTTGGTTTTTCTTTTTACTAAACATCGAAAAACATTTTTTTTAATGATAACCATGCAAAAACCATGACTTGGTCAAGAAAGCCGTGGACAATGTTTGCTTTAGATGCCGCATGGACTGGATCTGATGGATTTGTTCAAATGCTTGATTTGATTGTGCCAGCACTGGAATTTCCAAAATGCGATGTTCTACAAAGCCATGAAATAGAGATTATGCTTTACCTAACAGGGATTTCATATAGTAGGATGCACAAAGTACATTTGGTGATTAATATTTTGTACCATTTCCTGATCACAGGATCTGTGCCAGATAACATGGCATGCAAAGGGAGACTACTTTGCTACTGTTCAAAAAGAGAGCAAGAGCCAAGCTGTTCTTATACACCAGTTATCTCGACGTCAGACACAGGTGAGCTCGAAAATCTCAGACATTTGGTATCTCTTCATCCAATTACAGCACAGTCTTACTCACAAGCCCAAATCTTGATGATACATATTTTTTTTTTTTTTAATGAGGGTAGAAAAGGATGGGTCGTATAAAGATCAGAGGGAGGGTCTAAAAATAGGGTCAGGTGTGATGTGTGGAGGTGAGTTCCTTTGGTTTCGGGACAGATCTTGGATCTTTTGGTATTGGTCCATCAACTATTCGACCACATCTTTACACAGTAGATCTGGCACCTATACAACAAATTTTTTGTCTAGTGATACAGATTCAATTTGATCAACACTTTCTTTCTCTACCAACATTTAGCAACGAAGACATGTTAAGTGATATTCAGGGATGCCCATGCTGTTAATATAGTTATTTATTAACCTCACAGAAGCTCAGCTTAATCAGCATAAGGTTTCATTTCATTTTTGCTCTCACCACTCTCAATGATGTAGATACAGATGTCTCTGCCTAGAGAGACAGAAAAAGCAGGCTCTCAGACAGATAGATTCTTTGATGGACTGGAAAGTTATACCACCCATCTGACCACAGATTGCCTTCACTACAGTGATTAATTGATTGTTGCCGTTAGTTAAAGATTTTACTGTGCGAATATGAATAGCTGTCTCTCCTGTGTGTGTGTGTGTTGTAATTTGATGTAACAGTTTCTAACTTTTCTTAGCGTATAATTTCATCAGTAATGCCCAGCATTCAAATGTTGAGTTTCCATGTAATGGTATCCCTGGTGTATGAAAACATGATACAGGTATATCAAATTCCTACTTTAGTAGGATTTCCTACTTTTTGGTTGTCAGTATTTTTTCTGTTGGTCCCAAATCCAGTATTATTTACCATTGGCATTCTTCAGTTTTACATGTTGCTGAAGAATATGCCAGGAACTTTTCCTATTTTTGCATGTAGACGGATTGACATCCCAGATGATATTGGTATGGATAATCACATAAGTGAATCTGGTGTTGGAAGTTAGGCAGACTGACCAAAGTAGGAAAACAGCTGACCAGTCAGGAGGCTAAACTTATTTCTCCTTTTTCATAGAGCCAATCACAAATGCTGTCCCACATGTTGTCAAACAAAGAAATGCTTACAAGTTAGTCCACATGTGACCTGATTTTGCTATCATTCATAAACCATTACTTTCACTCCTTTGTCTACCTGTTCCCCCTTCCTTCTCCCCATTTCACTGGATAACTATCACCACCTTCCTCTTAAGTGGACTGTCTGATGTGAAATTATATCATAAGTACTTGCATGTCTTAGCCTGACACCAGGTTCTCAAGCGGATTTTTTTATTTGGGAGGGAGTCTTTAAAGGGGTATATTATATAGACAAAAATTTTTTAAGCAGCAGAGGCGGGGTTTTAGGTGGATTGGGCTCTTAGGTGGCAGGTTCCTAGGTGGCAAAGACCACTGTAATTGATATGTTGTGATTTTCAGATGCTGTCAGTTTTTCTTTTTTTTTTTTTCAACTTGTCCCTCCTGATGTGAATTTAATGAAATGTGAGATTTGGCTTTTGTTTGCAGCATTTCTCATGGAGTGAAAATCATATCACTGCAATCACTTACAGCAGTTTCTTGTTGTGTTTTGTACTATCTCA
Organism: Peronia verruculata; assembly: GCA_038406235.1. NCBI lineage: Eukaryota > Metazoa > Mollusca > Gastropoda > Systellommatophora > Onchidiidae > Peronia > Peronia verruculata. The sequence continues at coordinate 3,662 of JBCAUA010538167.1, read as the reverse complement.
GGCTCCATTCACCAAGCCAAAGGGACTGGTGCAGAGAGTCAGCTTCCATCCGGTTCACCCATACTTCTTTGTGGCTGTAAGTTCATTTAAAATACAATGGTCAGCAACCATAATTGTGAAAAATGTAAACTCATTAAAATATAGGTAATTTTTTTAAAGGTTTTTTAATCTCAATTTTTATTTTTTATGCCTGTCTCCTTCTGTCTCTGTCTCTCTCTGTCTCTGTCTCTTTCTCTCTCTCTTTCTCTCTCTCTCTCTCTCTCTCTCTCTCTCTCTCGCTCTGTCTGTCCCTCTCTCTCACTGTCTCTGTGAATGTGTGCCAACACTTATTTTTGATGTTATTTTTTATTACTTGTAAATCTGCACAGAGTGAGCACAAAAATGTGGATTCAGGCTATAGTAAAGCTTGTGAATACATAAGAAAAGGAAATGAAATCAGGCAGTTGCGCAGTTATTTTTTTTTTCAATGCTCAGTCAATTTTGTAAAACTGCCGGGCTAAGTGAAATGATAATTATTAGAAGCCTAGTTGAAAGAACATTTTTTTGTCTGAAACAATAACTATTGAAAATACATGGTTAACATTCATGAATTTATTACATTCACAGACTCAACAACATATAAGAATTTACAACCTTGTGAAACAAGAATTACACAAGAAATTGCAGGCCAACTGCAAATACATCTCTTCACTTGATATTCATCCTGGAGGTAAGTTGCTTTAATCCATACTGGCATTGCTTCAGTAAGAACACATTTTAAAAAAGTTTCAATTAGCTCACAGCATACCTGTCAACCTTACAGAAAAAGTCGGTTGTCGACCGACTTTTTGCTTGAGCTATTGACATACAGAATTTGCATCGCAAACTACCAACTTTCCCTTCTTCCCGATTAAAAAAGTAATAATAATAATAATTTTTTTTTTAAAAAGGGTGAAATTTGTAACCCACAGTCCACTGGGCCTAAGCTATGTCCCAGTTAGCATAAATGGCGATAATGCTCGTCACAAGCATCCGGTCCCATAGAGGGCACTCTAGGCAGTGTTTGCAGACCTGCCTACCCTACCATGTTACCCTGCGTTCACACCAGAGATCTGTTTTCATTTGCTCGTTTCCAGAACGTTAACCAACGAGAACGTGTTCACACCGTTCATTCATGTTTATTCGTGAGGGCGCCTTCTGTGAACATGGACGTCAAAACTAACGTTCATGTTTTGCTGTGGTTGAAAGAAAAAATAAAGTGGGAGAGTACTGGGTGCATCCCATATGTGCAGAAAGACATTTGCTCGGCAAGTTACACCATTTGGTACCAGAAATTCTGTCAGATGAAGACAAGTGTCCTACATTCGAATGAGACCAAACACAACAGACAACCTGCCTCAGCTGCCTGAACTTGACTCACATCCCTTCCCCCGTCTTCCCATTGTCTATTGTCGCTGGGCACAGCCCTGATCACATTGCACACAGGAGTTAATAATAGGAGATATTTTACAGAAGTTATAAAGCAGATTTCACGCAAGGTTTGTTAATGTCGGAAACAAGTGATTACGAGAGTTTGGTGTGAACGCTATTAGAGCGATATAGGGTGATTAACTTTGTTCGTTTGTAAGTCTCTGGTGTGAATGTGGGTTACACGAGATCATTCTGCATTTGGACTTATCTCAGTATTCCACCTTTCCGCGCCGTGAATATAAATTCCCACATTTGGACAAATCTCAGAATTTCATTTTGCCAGTGTTTGCAGGTATGTCACAGATGTCTGGGATGTCAAACTTCCCACTTTAACTCACTGGAGACTGAGCTTTTTTGGGGTTCACATATGCTGAAGACTGCAGTTTTCAGGGGTATTTCAAAAATTAAAAAGAAAACAACACAATTTTTACATTTTGACAATACTACAGCAGCCCAGTATGACAAAGAAAACAGAAACTGATTATCTCACATAGTTAATTTTTAATGATTTTTTAAAAAATGAGACAAATTTTGCATTTCCCAAGAATTTTTGGAAAATGTACCTGAAATCAAATAAATCATCTGAAACCAAGCAAAGAAAAAAAGAAAGACAAATTTATGCTTTCTATATGTGATTAAGTCTTGTGTAGTGTCTGGGAATGAAAAAAATGTAAATTCTCACATTCTTGCCTATCTCTGCTCGACATTGTGTTCACTAGATCAACACACGTGAGTTGTTTAGTGTCGGCACATTCACTTCAAAGTGTCTTCCCTTGTTCTTGAAAATCTCTAAAAGTTGCAGACCTAAAAGTTCCGCCAAACTCCATACGAAACGAAAGAAATGGTGACTCTATGGTAAGAGATGGTTCCCGGGGCTTCTGCATGAAATGAGTCTGTGAAAGAAAAGTGTAAGGTCAATCCTGCAATGTCTCATTTGACCACAGGACATCCCGCAAGTGTTGCGGGAAATGTCTCCAATGAGTTAATGAGAAATCTGACTTTCTGATCGTCGCTGACTTTTCTACTTTAGGCCGATCAATTACTATTGATTGATTTATTTTGAATGGTTTATTTAACCAGAAAGTGCCTAACCAATTAAAAAAAGAAAGAGGGGTGAGGAGGTGAACAATGTTTTTTACTTTTTGGTGAAAATAGTTTGACATCCCTAAAATGCAGTGGTGTGATTCTTTGTTGTCAGCCAAATAACAGTTTCATCAGTGTTGGTCAAGTTTCATTAATGCTTGGTCTTCAGTCCAGGATGTAAGAGATCATGATTTGCGATCATTACAAGTTCATGATATTGGACAGAGTTGTGAACAAAATTTTCAGCGTTTGAATTCAGTAAAATTTCATCCCTGAGCACCTCTCACTCCTCATTAAAATTTAATTGTAATGACCAGTTAATATATGTCACACGGCCAGTTAAAATGAGATGTAAGTCACTGGCTAGAATGGAGAAATTTGGCTTTGAATGCGATGATGGGGGTCAGACATCAATTTTTTGTTGTTGTTCCCGAAATCGAAAGTGCATTCATTTCTTAACAAGACAATATCAGTCTTATCCTTGATTCATAAATATTTCATCAGTAAAATCAGGTTTTCGTGAGGTCGGTATATAGATTTATGCCTTCAACGGTTCATTTAAACTCGATTTCCTTGGAATTTCAATCATTGCTGGATGTCCCCCCCTTGTCTCTTTAAACTGCAACATCTCTTGCTTGAATAAAGCTAGCTCAGAACTTTTTTACCTCCTGAAAGGGTATGAAATAAGCTTTCACATCACACCAAAAAACCCATATGATAAAAAATTGACATACATCACATTTTGACTGGCTGTGAGACATATTATAGAATGTGTGATTGTGATGCTGTGTAAGATGAATGGAATAAAGTGAATTAATCTGTCAGTGATTTGTGCCCTTCCTCTTTAATTTTGATGAGTTTCTTTCCTCTTTCTTCAGGTGACAACATCATCATTGGTAGCTATGACAGCAGGTTATGTTGGTTTGACCTTGACCTCTCCACCAAGCCGTACCAGACACTAAAGTGAGTGAAAAATATCCTGGCTGTCATATCTAATTCCTGCAATTGTATTTTATCTATTATTTATATGACTTGCGACCAGGGCAAATGAGGCGGAAGTCGCCCCGGGCAACGAAGATAAACGGCTGTTTTTGGTTGTTTTTAACTACTTTCCAACTAAGATACTAAAT
>JBCAUA010538058.1:4979-16699 GCA_038406235.1 Peronia verruculata | reverse complement strand
AAAACACGTGGAAAACAGGAAGAAAAAAAGAAAGAAAGAAAACACTAGGTGGATATTGGGCATTCTTTTCATTCATCAGTACGGTTAAGAAAAACGTATATATATATATTAGATTCTTGAATTCCTGTTTAGCAAGAAAACGAAGAATGGTGATCTGTCCAAACTGTTTCATGAATTGTGCAGAAGATGAACGGTTTTTACTTTAGCCCCGGTGTAACTTCCCAAGCCCAGGTCAAATGCTACCTTTCATCCATCGAGCAACAGACAGCAAAAGGATATTGGCTGTGACATAAGGGGTTTTAGGATCCTCAGGGGAGTTAGTCTTCCGCATGAAAGATTCAGCATCTTTTGCAGGGCAGCCTTGCACACGACATCTTCCAGTCTGCGGAGGCTGTGACATGTCTGAGGGCTCTGCCTTACCGCCTGGGCGCCATGGCGGTGGCACCGGAGTGGAGAGGGGGGGGGGGGGGGGGTGAAAGTGGAGAGTGGATAAACGCCGCTAGTAAAGAGCAGTCCCTGTTTTGTTTCTATCTTCCACATAAATTTTGTTCCTTCCATCCTTTCTTCCCCCCCCCCTCCCACACAATCACACACACACGTACGCCTCTCTTCTCTTTCTCGACATCTCTTTTTTCATCTAGTCGATTATTTGTTTTCTTTCATTCTTTAACATTGTCATGCTTAAATTTTCTGGGGTTTTTTTTTTGCCACTAATCATCTCCATCCACTCTTCGTCTTCTATTTATTTATTGCTTGTTTGTTTGCTTGTTTGTTTGTTTGTTCATGTCTGTATGTAATTATCTGTTGACATGTATCTGGTTACTGTCACAACGGGCGAACTTTCCTCCCTCTTTTGTCTTTTTCTCCCCCCCCCCCCCCCCCTTTCCTCTTCCTCCTTCGGTTATTCCTCATACCTTATGATTCATTCATCGACTGGTTTCCTCTTTGCCACAGTCAGTTACACAAAGCAAGTCACTATAGCTGTACTGAATTGCTTGTTTGGAAAGATGGAAAGGAATAATGAGACGTCTCTAGTTTAAATTAATAATAATAATTATAAGCTCGCCTTTTATGAATGTGTGTATTGATGAAGACCTCTGAGCCTAAAACACTGAAAAACTCGTGTTCTCGACTTTGCCTAAGGTCACTTCAAACAAATAATCAAAACATGGCCCAGCACAGAAGGGACTGCTTGTTGGATGTGTATTTAATGTTATAAAAAAATATGCAGTCGTATCTGAATTTAATGTGGACTCTTCTTGGTCGATTCTTTCACTTGTTTTTGACAACTTCCAAGACGGTGTCAGACTCCACAAGATTCTAGTCACTTTTCTTGTTGTTATTGTTCGTAGAAAACAAGACTCTTATTCTTGTCAGTCGATTGTAGAGGTAGAACGTCGCCGCAGGTATGTCCTAGGAACTGTATGCATTATAGTAGTCCACATTTGTGATTTCACTTTCTTTCTGTGGTCTTCTCCTTTCATCGTCTTTTCATTTTTTTTATAATGTATTTTATAGGACGTAAATTGTGGCTTAAACCAATCTTTTTTTTTAATGTAAAAGCTGCCTCAAGCACAGATCAATAACAACCATCTCGTCGCCTGGAAGAAATATCATGTCTTGAACGATCCAGCCACGCGGAAGCCAGGCAGTTTTTATTCATTTTATTTTATTTTATTTTTGCTGACATTTACATTACAAGATGAACACCGTTTTGCCGTTGTTTAAATAAAGAAAGGTCAACATTGTCAAGTTTTTCAACTTCAATTTTTTTATTTCCATATTTGATACATTTTTGTGGAAAAGATCAACTACATGTTTTCATTTTGGCTTTGTTTAATTCTAAATTTTAATTATTTATTTATTATTATTATTTGTATCGATTGTATGCAAGGAGGAATGTCATAGAAAATAATTATAGCAACATTAGCAGTTCCGGTAGCCGTGTCAGCAAGTGGAGGAGGGAGTGGAGAGGCGACAACGTCAAGGCAAAGATGAAGATCGCATGTAATTAATTTTAAATTTGTAGTCATTCAGTCATAAGATTCTAAGATCATCTCGGCTTGAAGTGCGTGCCCAGCTTTGCTAAGAAGAATATTTGTGGGTAGAAATTTTAGATTTTAAAATTTAACCCGAACCACTCCGCTTTGCCTACTCTTTGTCTGATTTTTAACTGCCAAGAATTCTTTAACGTGCGTCTTGTACGCACGGGACTTCTGAAATATATTCACCTTTATCTAAGAAGACTAGACATCGGGCTTTCCCACCCCAAAAGCCAAGGGATCGTAGATTCAATTAAAAAAAAAAAAAAAATCTTCCTATCTTTCCATCCCTCGATGGTGTTCAAATTTGGAACCCACAACGTAAGTTTTGTTGTTGTTTTTTTTTTGCCGAGGAGCAGATGTCTAACCCCATGGACACGGCTAACCCTCATTTACTATGACTGAAACATTTCAACGTAGGGTCACCATGAGGTCCGGCTATACGGGATACGAGCGTCTGATTGCACGAATATTATTACAAAGCCGGTGAGAAAGTATATCAATTTTCTTGCACATGGCATATGTATCTTATGTTAAGACACCAAACTGTAGTGGCAATAGGTGTGCTAAGTTTTCAGTTAGGTAGGGTCATCGATCTTTATATAGGAGAGACAATGATCATAATCAGTAAGTAAACGTTGTGATGCTCATCGTGATGTGAACGGAGGCTAATTACTCGAAGATAACGGTGATTTCTGTATCGAAGATGGGTAAAGCTCAAGAAACGCACATGGGATAATTGGTAATGAACAACAACCAACAAACGTGAGTGCAATGTTGTCAAAAGTAGCTCCCAGAACGTCTCAAACTTTACAACGTTTTGTAAATTCATATATAATTGTGGAATACCTCGATTAAACTTAATTGAGTCTTATTATGCAGAGCAGGTGTTAAATTCTAACGATTTTTATTCAACTCAAACTTTAAAGTGTTCTCCATAGTGCTGGTTTTCACGGAACGGTTAATACTGTTTGTCATTCGTAATCGATTTTGTAGTAGTTTCATGAAGCTTCAGTCATGATAAAATCAGCTCACTATCCCAGTGAATCTGCCAAGATCAGTTAGAGATACCTCACATTCCACATTCTACCCCTGAACCCCCAGACTAATACTGCGGCTGCAGACAGCAGACCCACCAGCTAATATCCGCTGCCGGATGTATTCCCCTGATGGCTACGACACTCGGCCGGTTGGCTTCCACTTTCTCCTCACTCATCGGTTCTTCTATGAAATCCTTTCACTGTGTTGCAGTCACAAGCAGGCAATAAGATATTGAGGATCTTGACCGTCTAAACACCCGTTTTGCTTTTTATTTTCTTTGTTTACTAGTATGGCTAATTTCTATTTCTCCCTTCCTCCAGTCCGTCTAAATTGTACCATCTATTTTCTTCTCGTGTCCCCCCCCCCCCTTTTTTTTCTCCCCATCCTCCCACTCCTACCCCCACCACCTTCTTGCATAATGTAATAAGAGTGAGAGGAAGGCGCAATGGTGGAATATGATGCAGTAGTAATACTTGTGGAATTAGACATCGTTTTTTTCCCTCTTACTTGCTGAGACAGCTAGCACTAGTAGCAGGGAACCGCGTCCTCGTATGGTCAGCGGAGTGGCCAGAGAGGGTTACGAGTCCTCTGTCTGGTGACTATTTTAAGAAAAATTACTGCTTCTACTGTTAACTACAATAACTACTAAAAAAACTACGGCACCGACAACGACTGCTACTTCTATTATAACAACTATTACCACCACGTTTGTCATTACTACTGTACCAATACTGTTGATTTAACTGCTGTTATCATTTGTGCTATTATTATGGTTACTATAATTGTTTTATTTGAAAAAAAATATTTTAAAATGGCTGTCATAATCATTATTTTGAGGAGAACAGAACTATAAGACAGTGCTGAAAAATCAAGTGTCTCCTCAGCTTTCTGTTTCGTTTTGCGCCCCCCCCCTTTTTTTTCTCTCTCTCTCCCGTCCCCTCCGTCCCTTTTTCCTTGACTCACTCACTCTCTCCTTTTCGTCTCTCAACGCCCACACAAAAATATTTATAGACGTTGCAGGTTTGATTAATTAAACGTTGTCGTGCCCTCACCAACCATCATCACTCACAGGCAGACTGGGGGACCGAATGTAGAGCAAGATTTGAGTTATTGCCAAGCAGTGCGTTCTCATGAACACCTTCCCCAGTCTGACTGGGAAATTGCATAATTGCACTGTCGTGTCCCAGAATCGCAATCTTTGAATTTCTGTCTCGAATTCACTGAGGACATGAGTCAAAACAGAGTGAACTTGACGAAATAAGATATGACAAACTGTATTTGTCCAAAAAAAAAAAAAAAATTGATGAGACGCAATATATAGATCTATGTAAGATACACTCACAATTACGTGGGGACAAAAAAAAGAGAAGAAAAATCACGAATAGCTTCAGAACAGGAGACATTGCTATAGCTTGATAAGCCTTCCGTTACTGGCCGAAAAGAATTTCTGTAGCGCTCAAAATTAGGTTTTACAGTATCAAACGTCCACTTATTTCTGAATATTTTAACTGATGGTAAAGTGAATGCATATCATCTTTCCCAGTTATTATAAGCTTTGAAATAGGCGTTTTGGTATAGGGCGTCGATGTATGGATGATTTCCCTCAGCAGTTTCCTTCACTGTCTTAACACAGTCATCTACTTATCCTTCATTTACCATGCTCAAGTATGCTTTCCGCCCAAGCTGTAACACAAAACTTTAATTTCGTAAGAAGACCTCAATGCGATTTACTGATCCTTGCACATTGCCTATGCCATTTGAGTTACCACTGAAGTGTATCACGCAGGCAAAAATCTTCAAAGTGGACTGTGGCATGTCCTGGGGCGGTAATTATAATTAAATTTAACCTGTTCTTATAAATGGCAAAGCATTTGTCCGCATTTGAATCTGGAGAACTGAAGAGTTGTGGGTGCCAGTGAGTCTAGCTTTGGGAATGTTTTGTGTTATACGTATGGCCATTTAATTTGCAGGTATCTCCGGGGGTTATCTGCATCTGGGCTGGGGCGAATATCAGATAAAGCAAATAAAATGGGAAATCAATGCTGTTTGCCCGGACGTTTTTTTTTTTTTTTTGAATGGGGCAAAATGACTGACCAGTTCCTCGGTGCCCGTGGGAACATGAGAGAATGAAATGAGAGCACAGCATGGTAACATGTTCGAGTGTTTCCAGGAAGGTGAAGTTTCTTTGTGCCTACATGTCGTGTAATCTTTGTGAAAGAGGAAACAAGAGAAAGAGAGTAGACATAGTTTCATTCAAAGACACAGAAGAATGACAGACGCAGTGAAAGAGGAAAGAGACAGAGTTGTTTGTGTATGAAAGAAATCGAGGGAAACAAAGAGAGGAAGCTAGAAGTGAACGCCGCGCAAGCTTATATTTCATTCAAACACATACGCTCACAGACAATGAGGAAGAGAGGGATGGAGGACAGAAAAACAGACAGACAGACATGAAAGAATCGACCTTACCGATGAGACTCGGCCGACGACTGAATGTCTGTAGTGTCATCGATGAATTGCTTTCTGTATTTTCTGTTGGGACGTTTTTTATTTTATTTTATTTTTATTTCAAGGAAGACAAACGATAGTGGCCGGGCCGGATGCAACTATCCATTGATTTGGGGTTTGTCCGTGTCGAAGACATAGTTAGATTAGAATAGTATTTGCAAAATTCAAGTTTTTGTAGCAGTATTGTTAGAAAATGCAGGAAAGTGATTCTTGCAGAATTCTTGACAATTTCTAATGTCTATATATGTCTTTACTTGATTTAGAGACTGATAGATTTGTATTGTTATTCTCTTTTTTTTTTTCTCTCTCTCTCTCTTTCTCTTGCTCTCTCTTCCCACCTCCTTTCTATTTGTCAAGATCGCCTTGCAAGGTTGTGGAAGTCAATTTTTCTCGTCCCTTCTTCCCATCCGTTTTCTCGTAATTTTCTAGTAAAAATTTCGTGAACATCAAGCGCAGATCATCATCGAAATGTAGTACATGTATTACCCCCACCTTAATATCTTCTTCTTTTGCCATTTCCTGTGCAAGTTTGCCGGTCCATCATAGATATTCCCCTTTCTCAGCCTGCTTCCCTCAACCTACCCCCCCCCCTCCTTCCCCAAGCACACATATACAGACAGACACACAACCCATCCTTCTCTCTTTCTTTTCACATTACTAGTATAAAACTTTCGAGGTCCTGTGGCTCCCAACGTTTTTTGCACTCGCGATCCCCTACCCTGAAGCTTGAAACCCAGACGACCCCTTATTAGAAGCAGGTTCATTTACATTTTGTTTTCGATGATGGAAAGGGAGGGGGGGTGGCACTCAAACAAACAAATAAACTATGCAAGAGCACAAAAAACATAATTGATGAGTTGAAATTAGTTTTGTTCCAAGCCACTTCTGGCAAGGCTACGCGATCTTTGTGGCGACCCATCCCTGGCATCGACCATTATTATGGCCGTACTGTCTGTAGGCTCTCCTGTTCCATTCTACCATGCCTTTCATTCTGTTAGTGTCGAAACCCAGCATAGATCACCGTGGCTGTTCTGTGGATTTAATCCTCGTGGTGTAAATTTGTCGAAGTCTATTAGAGTTATCACCATCAGGGTCAGCTTGCGTATTCCGCCCAGTCGCCTCAACCCACCCGCCCCTCTTTCCTTCCACACAAGAGCAAATTTGCCGAGGTTCGGTATTGACTATCATGGCTGTATTATGGATATGCCAGATAGATCATTGGGGCCGTACCTCATCAAATAGAAAGTACATAATGCTCTTCCCTTTTTTTTGCGGAGGGTAGAAGTATACGCAACTAAGGATACTTAATGGTATATTTTGGTGACATATTTCCACAGCCTGTCAGAGCACAGGTGCCAGTGAATGTAGTTGTGGATGTAGGTCTTTGAGCAGAGGGTTTGTATTGCGGTTGTTAACCTCCATTATATTGATGGATGTGATGCTCTGGGACTGGAGCGGGCGTCATGTGAATGAGTGAGTGACCTTTGCGGTTACACGCTGGAGAGAGAGAGAGAGAGAGAGAGAGGAAGGGAGTAAAGGAGAGGGAGTGTATATGTGTGTGTCTGTGCTGCAAGGAAACCATGGAAGCCGAGAAAAAGGGAACGTTCCACTTGCAGTCGGTGCCTCATTCGTTTTGACACATTTCTGTGTACTGCGGGAAGAGTTGACAGAAAATGTTTTCTTGTTCTTAGTCTTCACCTATGGTGTTTCTGTACAGGAAAGAGTTCGCTGTTTTGTTCTGGTCGTCCATTACCTGTAATTTAGTAGGGGAAATTGAATACTTTCCACGAGCTGGCAGGGAACGATAAACATTCAGATACTTTACATAAATATGGAGAAGATTTTTGTCTTGTTTTAATAAGATAACATTCTGTTAGAGAATTCTTCACAGTTTGTATTGTTTGAAGTGATATATCAGGAGGTAAGTTGCGTTTTTTTTTTTTTTTTTAAGCGCACAATTCACTGTGATGGCAGATCAATTGCTTTCACGTCTGCAGTATTTAAGTTATGTTAACCTGTTTGATGCCAAAATAGGGATTTTTTCCCCCTCCATCAATGCCCTTACATTTCTTTGCCAGGCACAAAGCGTTTTAAACCAACATAGTAGAGAAAACAAAAGTCACTTTGCTTTTTCATTAATACTATCAGGAAACCTTATGCGGATACTGTCTCTTCTTCCTGCAGTATTTTTAGTGATTTATTGTTATTATTATTATTTGCTTTGAAAATGAATTTTTAATTTAATTTTAATTATTAACAAGAAGAACTTTTGTTTGTTTTTTTTCATTCACCGTACTTGGCAAAGAGAAATAACCTAAAGCCATCACCATGGAATTCGAAGCAGTTTTTGCGCGTTGTCACCATGGGAAGAGTTGCCCACTGTTCATGTTACAAAAACTATCTGTTATTCACTAGCTCTTTCCGTATACGAACATCACTATGAGACCAACAACGAGAACAGAGTGGCATGGGTTTTTAAGTAGCGTTTTGTCCATCAACAGTATGATCTTTAATGTGTAAGGTTTGGTTCTGTCTTTTGCCACACGTCCCACGTTGGATGTTTCATGTTCTATCACTATGAGTTTTTGGTGTCTTTGAAAGCATTGATTGTATGTGTATTTTTGCAACAGGACCTTTTCATTCTGGCTGTTTGCGCAAGAATTTCGCGTGGTATCATTTCATGATTATATGGAAAACGTTGAAGATTTAGCTAGAGAAGTCCATTCTCAGATAGGAAACACACACACACACACACACGCACACGCACGCACGCACGCACGCAAACCCCGCAGATTTAGTGGAAGAAGACAGCAAAGGAAGAAAGCGAGTCATCAGCCTCCAGCAAACATGTACATAGGGAGGCCCATATTGCGTTCGTTCGTTAAGCGACTTCTTCTGGCTGGGCCAGTTAAGTTACTGTTCAAGTCAGGGCGGTTGATTGAGTCTGCGGCAAATACAATGGTTTTTGATGATGATGCTGGAACTCCACGATCTATGGTTGTAGGGGAAATTCTGCGTCTGGATGTCACTTATTACAATAATAATTTTATTTAAAAAAAAAAAAAATCGATACATTTTGTATGACTAATGGATTCTCCTATTGGCATTTATTTACTTTTTGAAAGTCAACAGTTGTTATATAGTAATACAATGGTAACTGCTAAAACTTTAATCTGTTATTATTATTGTTATTATTATTATTATTTTAATTTTAAAACAATATATTACAAAAAGAATAACTAAAGTATTTTAGACACTTCTCCTCTCCGATTTTATTTTCTTCCAAAGTCTTTTGTCCACCCAGTCCGTCTTTTGCTGCTACTCCAACATTCCTCCTGTAAAGGACCATGGGCATTATTGAGAGATATGGTTTCACTTTGTCCAGAAATGGCTGAGAGGTAGGACTCCAGTAGCGTAGCGATACGCGGCACGGTTAATTTGTGCCCACCTATATCTAGTTCATTATGCATCAGTCGCCAGCTCGCTCGCTCACTCACCCACCTCTTTTTATCATCAAGTTGGTCTGGTCGTTTTTTTACGTGGCAAGTCGAAGCAGCTGTATTTAAATCTTGGTTTTGGAAGAGATGATGTTATCGCCGTTCATATCCGCGCTTACAGACGCAGCATTGCTGCCTACGTGACAGATCGTGGTCTCATTGCCACCAGTAAAAATAATAATAATAGTAATAATAATAAAGTTTTGTTCCCTTCTACAAACCCTGTCCATAGAATTCACAAATTCAACCTTTTTGACCTTTATGTGCTATAAAATTGATGAAATGGCTGAGTCAGTCAATTTCCAAACCCATGGACTTCAAGTGCTGATGTGGTCAAGTGTCCGGAAGGAACCCGGACAGACAAGCCAAGGCTGGAATACTTCAGCTGTTCAGAACCAATCCACCACAGCTACCGTTTTTCTTGACTCTTAAAACAAGAAGTAATTCTTGTTTCTTTCATCATTTCTCCGGTTCCTGCGTACAAAGAAGGACTGAGAACGGTTCAAGATGTTATGCAACGGCTTAGTGAGTTCTCAGGAAAGGTCCACGAATCTCGATGTGTCAGACAAGTGAATCTCGTCCTCCCATCCCCTCTGCTTCTTCCTACCCGTCTGTTCTCTCGGTACCACTCTCTCACTCACTCACTCACTCACTCACTCACTCACTCACTCACTCACTCACTCACTCACTCACTCGCATATAGTTATTGATCACATTGGAAGGGCAGCAGCATGCCAGGGCTAAAAGTAGTGGAGCAAAGTTTTCCCCGACATCACGCAGTGAGACCTCTGAATTACTGTCGTCAAAGAGGGATGCTTACCTATTGATCACAGGTCTATGTTCGACCTGCATTCCCAGTCGTTGTGCTTGATACTGCGTTTACCAAGCCATCCTCTTATTACTTCAGCACTTCCATCCTCCACCCCCCCCCCCCCACACACACACAGCCCCGCCATCCTCATCCTGGTCACATTGCCTTCCACTTAACATATTTCGATAAAAACACCTTTCCCCTGAGAATCTGATTTCGAGAAAATTGGCTTTCAGTTTTGTGAACCTCTTCTCATGCATGGCGAAATATAGTGTGTAGAGTTTTAAGTGTCACCATAGGTTGTTTTTTAATTTTGAAAAAAGCCATGTTAAATAGGCGAGGAACGAATTAAAACCATGATGGGAAGGCTGTCTGTTAAAAGACAGTAGTACCTATAGTTCTTTCCGGTTGTTCCCCCCCCCCCATTTTTTTCTCATATTGAATATCAAGATATAAGGTCGTGGAAACACAATAAAACCTGTCCTGGCAGGCAGTCGATAATGAGAACACAACAGAGTGACATTTATGATTCATTTTCTGTACCAGATCGCTGTTTTCCACCGTAGCCCAAGATATTTCCTTAAGTAGCGATTATTTTATTTTTTTTTTAAACCCTAAAGTTAGAGTCATCGACCCAGTCTTAAAGTCAGTCTCTTTGCTATGGTTGAGTACTTGTTTGCTACTGGTCATTGGTTCTTCGAATTTTCTATAATATGCTTTTTTTTTTTTTTTTGTTCCATTGTTTTACTCAACAATACTCCCAATTAAGGAGAGAATGAAAGATTAGGAGGTGCATTATCTGGACGCCCGCCGAGTAGACCAATCTTGTCCAATCCAGTTCAGTTTGCCTGGCAATATTTGGTGCAGAAAGAGCAGGCTTCGAATGTATTAAGTTTCCCAGCGAGACTTGATACTCGCTACACTTTAATCTTGGTTGGTGGTGTGTTTGAACTGCCCCCTCATAATTTCTTGAAGACACTGGATGAAACAACAGGCCACCTTGCATATGTTTGGAAAAGGAGAGCGAAAATGCGAATCCACTTTGTGAACTATATAGCTCAGCGACCGTGCCAGAGACCGCCTCGTTTTCTTTGATATTTACTATTGTCCATGTGGATCTATGACCTGGTATGATGCTCCAGACTTATGGAGTAAAAGGTAATAAAGGGAAACAAAACAATGCACTTTCCATTGGGAGTTATGATATTTTTTTGCGGTCTTGACAGGTTAACTCCAAAACTACAGTGCTTTTCCAAAACAGAGTACCTTCCATCAGGCATGATGTAGTTTGATATTTGGGCATCCAGAATGCTATTGGCTAGTGGATACTCGTGCCTGGGGACCACAGTCTTGAGTCCTTTTAGGTCTATAGGGTGAAGCTAAATCTAAAATTAATATATTGGTATACTTCTTTGTGAGTTTGCATACAACTGACTATTCCACAAAAAGGGAGACCGAAACTTCCAGACGCCAGAAAAGAACTTCCGGATTGGATGTTTGCGCAGGGCGGTTACAGTATCCTCAAAATCGTATTCGTTATTGGTAATTGTGTTGGACGCCCATTCGTCGTCCCGGGTGGGGGGGGGGGGGAGTTATTATTGATTGTCAGATTACGAGTGAGCCCCGTGTACTCTTGCTGTTCGGCCCATTGATACTTGATGTGCAATGCCAGCTTGCCGTTGTGCGCTGGAGGATCAGGAGCAACTGGAACCCAGGGACTACTTTTTCTTCCTGTCTGGGTGGTGGCTTACGTTATTGACTCGATACTTCACCAATGACTTTAGATTTCTCCCTCTTCTGACAACTTTGCACACAGCCGGGGGG
>JBCAUA010537948.1:0-16700 GCA_038406235.1 Peronia verruculata | reverse complement strand
GAAGGCTAGACGTCGGGCTTCCCTACCCACAGGAAGCCAGGGGACCGTTGAGTCACTGAAAAAAAATGCGGGTTTTCTATCTTCGTGTCCTGTCATCCCCCGATGCAAAACCCCCCAGTCGATCCCGACCGCTCCATGAGCAGACGCCATACCCATTGAGCCACTGCGTCCCTGGCACCAGATCATAGAACGTGTGCCAACTATATACTACACCTGATAAGCGTTAGGGGCATTAGTTTGTTCGCATTGAGAAGAACAGAGGCATGGCCTGTTGACAAGAGAGAGAGAGAGAGAAAGAGAGAGAGAAAGAGAGAGAGAGAAGTTTAACAGAAGGATGAAGAGATAATGGCGAGAGAGAGAGAGAGAGAGAGAGAGAGAGAGAGAGAGAGAGAAGGCATTGAATCTGAAAAACTGAGCAAGGATTAAACAAAACAAATTGTATCCAAAATAATAATAATAATAATAATAATAAAACTTTAAAAAAAAAACGATTATCACACACAAACACATTCACATATAGCTAAAACGCACACTGGAAAAAAAATAAATAAAATAAACACGCAAAAAAATACATCACGCAGAAATAATGTATGTAATGGCCTAATATGTCGATAATGTCATCATGTCATCATATCTGTTTGCGTCATACAATCATGTATTATGCATGTCACAAATAACAGGGAAAGACAGAAAGACAATAACATAAGGTCATTATCAACCTGTTGTTCATAATTCGAGATCTGAAAAATATAGCCAAGCATGACGCCATCACAACAGAACGTGACATTATGTGGCTGTTATCGTGCATAATATGCAGTGATAAAATGGCATCTATTAAACAAAATTGAAACGACTGCATAAGTAAAAAAATAAAAAAGTAAGGATAAATATATTAAAAAATGTTTTGACTTTTCATTTCAACCCCAGCAAAATAATAATAATAATAATAATAACTTTTAAAATAAATGTAAATCGAAAATGTCACTGTCATTAATTCAGATGCCATGAAGTTGTTATCAGCAAAAGAGCGACACATATGCAAGTGTCAAAAAGCGGATAGCTCTCTAAAAAGTCGAGCAAGACGCCATTTGTCAGTGGCAGGTTTGTGTGTAAGCAGCAGGTCCTACGGATGTGAACCAGATACAGTGGCAGTCATTCAAGCCATTGGTATTAACGCTTCACATGACATAAATGTTACAATTCAATAAACGTCTCATAAGACAGAGAAGTAGTGAGACCACTGGTTCTGAAATATTCAGTTTCCGAAAAATAGTGTAGTATTACATGTAGTTCGTTGAAAGCCAGTTACGATTGGTGGTATTGTTACCATTAAAAAAAAAAAAAATTCTCGGCAACAGAGGGTTAATGAAACAAGCAGATGGTGTTATGAATACATCTGTTTTGTTGTTTTGTTTTTGTTTTTGTTTACCTTTTGGAGAAGGAGAACCTCCCAGAGCCACCCAAATCCTTGACGTTAGGGCGATCGTGCAGTAAATTAACTCCTTGATGACTGCGGCCGTGTTTGAGAGACTGGGACATTTCCAGTTCGTCGAAGGAGCCAAACATCAACTCTTGCTGCTCCATCTTCTTCCTATCGTCCTCGTTCGTGGTCTCTTCTTCGTCGTCGTCTTCATCGTGAAGACTGACAGGCTGGTGCCGCTTCTCCATACAATGGGCTACACAATGCCGTATAAAAGTGAGCATGCAAGACATAGGTGCAACATGTAGCCACTTGGCTCTCAGATTCTAACTATCTGGAACAGTTAACTCCACAGTCCTCTATGGAAACGATTGCTTCTCTGAATAAAGCTGAAAGCACAAGTAACAACTTGCAACCACCACCCTCTCTCTTTCTGTCAGCAGGAACTCCAATTTCGAGAAACACTCCGTGATCTTCTTTGCAAAGTCTTAGCCTCACTGACTTAGGATTTCGTTTTTCATCTACTGGGCATTCATTTTATCCAGGGAAACATGTTCGATTCAAGACTGTATCTCGTTCATCTAAAGTGTTCACCTCAGTGACCTATACTCCATAGTTACAGTAAACTCAGATACACTGCTTATTAAGATCATTAGAAAAAAAAAAAACGCAGGTTGGCAAAGACAATTAGTAATGTTGATGTAAACAAAAACATCAAATTTACGTACGCGTTTCTTGTTTCCGTCACTCACGAACTGTGTCGAAATATTATTGTAACATCGTTTATGAAAGCTTTTTTAATGTAGAAACGTCATACCGACACGTTCGTGCTCTGGCACCAGTGAAATAGTTAATTTAAGTGGAAAAGCCATTATGAAGCCGCGAAGTATCTAAGATCCTGGAGATCATTTAAAACTATCAGAATAAAACATGACACGCTCTGTAAATTGTTTCTCAGAGCCTCCAGCCGTCCACAAAAACTCTTGTGTCACTGAACAAGAATTAGGTTAACTTTGTACATCTCTGTGAGACTTATCTCTCTAAGAATTACAACAGAACAGTAGAGCAATTGGAAGCACTGATGTTGCCATACAGTCGTTTATCTAGTACTTTCAATAGTAATAGAACTCACAATCTGAACAGCATGTTACTCAGGAACTTGAACCACGGATTTCAGTTGAAGATTTTCATTTCTCGTTTTTGAACATTTTCTCACACAAACAATAACATATAACGAAGCTCTAGGGCGGACTCTTTAAAACTCAGGCACACAGTCTATTTCGTAAGTATCAGGAGGTCAGTTTCTATACAATTTCAGAGTATATATACACTGGCATTTTCAGAAAAAATATAACACGTATGTTAAAAAATAGCCGATGTAATAGGACAACAAAGCTTATCCCCTTCCCCCAAACAACTACATAGGTGTTGGACAGACATTGTATTTCCGCATTCATCTTCTTTTTTTAATATATAAGCTGAGACAATGAGAGCATTATAACGTTTCCGAGATATAACGAAGGTGATGAGCTAAGTCACTCACACAAACTAATACTTTATAAATACATCGGGCCCAAAACTTATTCTTCGATTTTTTTTTTCGATTTCTGTGACGGAAAGACAAACCATTTTGAAGAGAAATCGTTTTCTTCCCTTGACCGAAGATAAGTATAGATAACAATTGGAACATAGCCGATCATTTCTAGCCACACAATAAGTTTGCCATTACAAATGGTTCAATTATCATTGCAAATGGTTCCAGTAAGAATTGTAATAATTATATCTTTGCAACTTGCCACTATAGATATTCAGCAATTATGGGATTTGACACATTGTTAAGAAATGATTATAACCGCCCAGTCACTGAAATATAACGTTAACCCGAGTCTATCACGGCAGAACAAAAGCTGATCTGGTGGCAAGTCATAAATTCCTTCCTAGCTCCATAAATGACACTGTAATGATAATCAAGTAAGCTAAAAACTTCACTCCAGCCCAAATATCTACCACAGAATCTTAGCACTGCCACAGTTTGTTAGTAGGAGATAGGGGTAACATAAGATAAGTGAATCGAAATACATTAACAGAGAATCTAAATTCTTCATGCAAGAAAGAACAAACAGTCGTAGAAATGAAGGGTATTTCTTAGCTTGAGATAAGCCGCTTATAAGATATCTAGGGGGTGAAAGTGAGAACAATGGCCTTTGTGCGTAGATCAATGTCGTCCCAGTGTTGTCTGTTCTGACAAAAGAACACAGAATGATAGAACGAGGTCAATATAAATAACCTGCTTCAGAAACTCATAACCTTCTAGACTGCCATTGCAATCCATGAGGTAGTTATCTTTAACAAAGTCATGAGAATTTGCACTCCTATTTGTCAGTTATTTTCTACGTTAAAACAAAACAAAACAAAACAGAAGAATCTGTAATAGTTGGAACTCACGAAACATGGTCCACTTAAAGCACATTGGATTGTGTATTTTCTCTGTACACAACTCCAGGAAAAGCAGGCACAAAATGACAACAACAATCCACTTTCTCCACGGGAGGGGACATAAAAAGCTTTGCTTCTGATCAGCATCCAATTTGTCCCCAGTGACAATCAATCTTGGCTATCGATTTGTAATAAACCGGATCGGGATCCACAGTGGGGAGTGAGGTGAGGAAACTTGGGGCTTCCAGCACGGTGACAGGGACATCAACTCTGACCTCGATCTATTCCTCCACACACCTCCAGTTACGTTCTACCCCTTACTCCCTCCTAACTCCTCCCCCACCTCTAACCCAGTCCCAAAGCGGCCTTGCTAAACTTCATCATTTCATTCACTCCCTGCCAGCTAGCCAGCCTTGTTCGCTTCCCCCAAGCGGCGCTTTCTCAGAATTGGCACACTTCATCGGGACGGAGGCTGAATTCGTACGGAGAGAGAGAAGACATCGATATTGGCTCCGGATCAATGGGATGTAACGTATCGGGATCATGGGGCCGATAAAGAGAATCAAGAGATTCTTTTACACTTAGAACATAATTAAGGCTACCCAAGCGCGATCGTGTTTCTCCATATTAAGCTCGACCAAATCGCACCCAGGAGGTTAATTTTTTTTTTTCTGTGGGTTCCTTTCTCCGGTGTGAATCCACCCATCTCTCGGAGAGAATATTTACTATTTCACATCTAGTCAACACATCTAATTGCTTTCTTCCCTGGTATCTAAACATTTCTGCACTAGAGCCCTCTTACCATCTTTGGCAAACGGTTTGCTAAGAAGATAAGAAATAAAAAATAAACGAATCTATATACTGCGAGTTAATCTTTTGGATCTAAGGACAAATCATTTGCGTTGTTAGCAAAACAGTCCATGTCCAAAGTGTGGAAGAGATTTCCAGATGCACACGTACTGCAACAAGATTTGCCCTCATATGGAAAGATGAAAAATGACTGAGTACAAATTACTGCAATTCTTTTCAAACATCGGCCACTTAACTCTTTATTCTCTTGAAGTCAATCGCAAAAATAGCTCACATGATATCTTCCCACGTAGTACAACGAGGAAGCGAAAATGCTAGTTTGGCAAGTTTATAGGTAAATAAGTTAATCAAGACTCGTTCTGTGAATTGATAACTTCAACACATTTCTGAGACTTAAAAAGGATTAAGCTTACATTTTCAGCCGAATCGTGGATCTGTCTCTTTTCACACGTGACAATCAATTCTATATTCCCTAAAAATATTACATAATTCATATACTTGTAACAGCACGGCGAATTTGAATCAAATTTGGTGGGGCAATAATCCAAGACTTCATCTACCAGCGGAACGAAATACAAATTGCATAATTAAGCTTAAGTGGCCGCTGAATCTTCTCATTCCAGAAATGAAGGAAAACTCAAGTCCGTTGATTTTTGTTAGATCCCAGGAAGTATCATTCTGTGGTCCACAAACACGTTAGCACACTACTATGACAGTATCATTCCCCGTTAGACAACCGTTTCTGTGATTTTCTAAATTGTCCCCAAGAAACGTATTCCAGCACGCACACCCATTATATCTGCTAAAATCAATTCCTGAGAGAAACAGAACATGGTGGGATATCCTGTTAAGTAACTCGAGTTCTGGAAGTCTGTGTATAAATATTATCATGGTGCGACCCTCAGCTACAAAACGCAGAACAATTCTATGCTGTGTATAAACCGCACTGTCGGTGGTTCTGACACGTGCCTCCCTCCTTGAGTGCTCACCATCACCTCTCGCAACATAACTGACTGGGCCCTCTGAAGTGAGCAAGAGTACAAGAAGGAGACATCACGTACGAGCCACGGCGCGACCCAACAACGGCAACTACTGGAGCTGATCTCTCCCGTCGGCTATCTCTGTCAAGCCATCATAAATGTTGGATGTGTATGCGATGATAAACGACCATGTGTTTTTTATTTTTTTTTCTCTCTCTCTCTCTGACGATATTTTCTCAGTCTCTCAATCTTCATGCTTGCTCCATATAATCAATAAAATCCTTCAGTCGTGGCAATTTTGAATACAGAACCTTACCAGCTTCAGATCTTGGACTCTGAAAAGTACAGGTCCAGCCATCATAATCTGTACTATCTTTCCTACAGATCTATGGGATGGAAACATAGCATCGGTGACCTTCATTAGAGATGTATAACCCATAGCCTTAGGGAGAAGGGTTTTGTGAACTAAGCAAAGCCCCAGTGATGAACTACGGGAATAAAAAATAAACTTATGGTAAGTGAAATGTTAATGTCACTTTTTTATTACTAAAATTTTAACGATATTAATGTCACACACACACATACACAGACAGACACACAAACACGCACGCACGCACGCACACACACACACACACACATACACACACACACAGTGTATATATAGGGTGTTTTGCCCTTCCAGTTTAGCATCTTCAGTTTCGATAGACGCCATTTTTTTTTTTGGTTGTCTACCATCTCAGGTGGCTACCTAATGTACAGTGGGATTCATCAGAAGTTGGAACGTACAGTGTAATTACGACTGAGTGTCGATCGATCTCTCGTGGAGCCAAAACCCTCATGGACTGTTCCGTGCTAAATAATGTACGCGTTAGATATTATTATACCGAAGGTGGAAACTGACAAAGCTCACCATTCTAACGTCACCTCTGTGTGAGTTATGGTTGGATGCTGTCGCTCCTCTCCGGGTTAATTGACACCAAACATTGAGGTCATGATTAACGCCATCTGTGTACATGACCGCAGCCATAACCACGTTAGCTTCCATATTGTATTGTGAACTACTTTCGATATACTGTTGTTAAAGGTTTTCTTTTTTTTTTCTGTCTTTGTATGGAAAAATCATACTGTAATAAACCACACGTGCGCTTGGTCATTAATGCAATTGGCAACATAACCACAGTTGTTCTCATACGTAATGGAACTGGATTCGACAAAGTTATTAAAAACTAATCTTCACTTTCATTCCATGAACAATTTACACCATAGTAACTGTAAGTATGATTGTTCTTTAAAGTAATGAGTGCATAAACCGAACGGGACATTGCGACCAGTCAGAACGAGAACTGTAAAGCGGTATCTCAGTTTAAGCCAGAATTGACTGTCTAACAGTTATGTATTCTGATAATTTTGGTCCCAAAAGACATTGCAGGATCATGAGAGAACGGCCAATATAAGTAACTTCCACTACGCAACAGTGCAGAATACAGACTATTTCAATCATGTCGCAGATGAAAAGAGCCACAGTAATAGCAATCTCGGGCCAAGCATTCTAGCGCTAGCCAGTCACAACTGTAATCTCCCTGGCCTCACTCACGCACAACACGCACCTGGTTTGCTATTTCATATAATCTCATAAAAGTAGCAGCACAGACCTATGTGTTCCACGGAGGAATTGACATTTTACTTATACACCCAAATAATATGACGATAGCCCAAAATACCATACAACTGCATTATGCTTCCATTTCTGAACTTGATACAAATTATATTGGATTGGCCCGAGTTTTAGTAATGTCATACATTATGTACCCTTTGAGCAATCAGTGAAATATCTCGTCTACCAACTGATTCTGATACCAAATAAAACAAGATCCCACTTGTGTATTATTTCTCTACTTCCATGTCCACATGTAAAATTGATACACTGATAAAGAAATCACTAATTCATTAGAAAAAAAAAAAAAATGAAATAGCGAGAAGCACACTGAAATTTCGCCGCAAACCAGTCCGTCTGAACAGGTTCTCTGCTGACGATCGATTAATATTTTTCTACAAGTCCTAATATCAAAGTATATGCTGATGTTGCTTCCTTTTAATCACATAACGAGTGCCTGTGGCGAGGCTGCATCCATCACAGACTAAACGCTCGTTGATGACATTGTTCAAGGATCGAAGGCTCTGGGGTATACATTATACTAGTAAAACGAAACGAAAAAAAGAATCACAGCCAACGTATATGGAATTGATTGGCACTGGCACCCGTTTTTTTTTCACATCCGTTGCTAAGCAATTTGATGCTCAGACATTATGCATGAAAAAAAGAGGTGCCATTAGAATGCTGGGTTTATGCAACCTCATCCGAGTCACTGTTCCAATTCACAGTGACCTTTTGAACTACATGTAGCATTAAGGCTACAACAAACACAAAGAGTAGAATTCAAGGTCTAGTTTGAGACACATCTTTCCACCATTGCAATATAACACAAGGTTGGAAACTACCAATATGAAGAGAAATTGTAATCCAGGTTATTACATTATGTACGTGAGAGCGTCTGTGACTGTGTTTATGTGTGTTCATCAGTGTAAAGTATTATTTATTATTTCATCTTATTCTTATTAATTAATTTTTGAATATAGCGCCCAGAGCTTGGTCGACGGGGTTGAGTGCTATACTATATAAATGCTATGTATTAGTATTGCTATTATTGTTATGTATTACTATATTCTACAACTATTGGAAAACGTCCAGACGCAATTCTACCTATCATATCAACACAACCGCATAGCAATCGCCCATATATTTTATGATAGAGAAAACGTCGAACTGTATTTTCTGTCGTAGCGTCCCTGAATACTTCGATCACTCGATCAAAACTTCCAGAAACGCTTTGTCTACGGCTATGGCACCAGTATTGCTGCTGGTCTCGATGTGCGCTCCTCACCTAGTGAAAAGTAATTAAGTTATTTACACTAACTTATATCATCCCTGATTCCATCACTGCATTCTTATTCTAGTCCCACGAAATAAAACACTATACTCTATAGAGTCATAGAAATTCTTGGTCCGGTGCCTTGGAGGCAGAACACTTTCACATAATGAATCCAAGAAGCCAAGCCGGCTTAACGTCGCAAGTACATTCAACACAGACTATTAAACCACATACAATCACTCCAAGTGAAAAGAGAACATGTCAAGATATTCTATTGCGGAGTGTAAACTCTAGAAGCCATTCTCCGCTTTAACACGCAGTGAAACACATCACAAAAATTCAATCATTCTGTAAAGTCACTTTTGATTTTGAACAAATTGGCACTTCAGGTATGTATTTATCGTCAGGACAGGCCTGTCGAAAATTTGGAACACCAGTGTCACAACCTTATGTATCACGGGTCTGGAAAACTGGCGACCTGTGTGGGCCATTGAGGTTAAAGACCTATCCGTGTTTATAAGTACGTAACGATTTACATAGGGAAATTCTTGAGCTTTTGGATCACGACGGGACTATTTTACCAAGGTTCGGGCGAATCAGACTAAGCTGATTAGTCTTGCCCGACCGACAGACTGCTCTACTCTGCTCAAAGTAATGGATCTGGTGCTCGGTAAAAGAGAAAATTACCTGCATTATGTATGCTTTAAGCACTGCAGTACAAGCTATATTGTAATACTATTAAATGGTCTGTTGGAAGAAAGAAAAAAAAAAAAAGTCCCAAACAATACAAGAGACAGAGAGAGGAAATGGTCTGGCAATATATCCTATTACATAACAGACCACACAGTTATTTCCGTACAGCTACAGACAGGTAAACACATGACGGGGCAAAACTGCGCACACTCACATACAGACACACAGACTAGCAGACCAGCAAACAAGTAAACTCACAGATAGATCTAACAGTCAAGTGAAAATGATTCTAAACTGGAAGGAAGATCTGAGGGATTGCCCGAAATGAGAAAGCGAGCGAAAGAGAAATGAAAGGCGGGAGGAAAGGGGGGGGGGGGGGAGGCAGGAAGAGGAAAGTGGCAGAGACATTCTATATATAGACAGAATGACATTAAAATAACCAGGATATGTGAAAGAGAGAGAGAGAGAGAGTGAGAAGGACAGGGAGAAATAGAATAAACGCAATTGGACAAGTAAAGACAATGATAGATAGGCTCGGAATGACGATTATGAGAGAGAAATGTAAAAACAACAACAACGGAAAGCCTGCCTTTATCGTGTGAGAAAACTGTGGGCAAAATCAACGGGAGACCTCAGACCCGGGGCTTTTTGAATATTTGAAAGCTTAGCCTGACCCCCCCCCCCACTATATTTTACATCAAAGATAATCACTTAGCCATTCGAAAATCGATAGTACTATTTAAATTTAGCCATCACTATTGATGTCTGGAGTCACACAGGCATTAAACTAGTCCAGTGGAACAGTCATTACCACCGGGGATTATAGGAAATTGAATTCCAAGCTGAAAAAAAAAAAAAAAAGAAACGGGCAAAACACACACACACACACACACACACACACAAAAGATGCATTTCTCCCCAATGAGAAAACCTTATAAAAACCAACAGATATCACAGACAACAAAGTCTAGGTGTTGCTTACTTTATCTAATTTTCTTCCTGAACTTTGTCATTAATCATAGAGTCGGTTCCACAAGACAGAAATAATGATTCATAACTAAAAGGCAGGTGTTATATTTGAAGATTTAGAAATTATCTAAGAAAAATGTACAAAAGAAAGTGTTTTGTTAAACACCATGACCATGAAGTCAGCACCATCAATCTCACATTCCTTTATTATAAGGTGAACGATTCATATCATAATCATCAATTACAAGTATGTATATAACTACATACGTGTACATAGATTATACATACATACATACAAGGTAGTATTATATTAATTTACACTATGATTGCTATCTCAAAGAGTGGGTATATCAAGGCAACACTCTCTTGTCATGATGTACATCAGTCATGTCATACATACTAAATGACATAACGTGTTCATACAATTCAGAGGTTTGTTAAACATAAAAAAAAAAAAAAAAAGCACAACCAGTGTCTAATGTCACAAATTTATAAACACATAAATTCAAATCCTAATTATAGATGAAGATGTTCCTGCCCATATACATGTATATGTCACAAATCTTCATATGCCAGAGCTTTAGCTACATCAAACTAAATTATTAAAATAAAGAATGCTTGACAACCAATTTAGTTTACATTCATGATTTCAGTTTGAGTATAGACAGAGTAATAGCAAAGACTACTAAACCCTTGTTCATTTGAAGTATGTCACATGATTCTATCCATGCAAAGGTGGTCAGCCAACAAAGTGTTTTGGTGATGGTCACATGTCTGAGAGACTCGCTCACATGCTAATTTGTCTACATGTTCTGTGCATGGCAAGCAGCTTTTGATGCGGTTGGAGCATTTGGTCATGTTCACACCCTGTTCACAAACAAAAGCCATTCTGCCTAAGTCAACTGACACATGTCCAAATATCTCATCCCTGTAGAGCAATGTAAACATCCCCTGCCTGGTCTGATCACATTCTACAGTTTCTCTGGTTCACATTGTCAGAAACCACAGTGAAACTCAATAATTATGTTCCCCTTAAGGAGGACAGGGGCAGGTCCTGTAAATAAGGTTTTGAGACTAAAATATCAAAAATGGAGTTCTTCTATTTTTACACACTTTGAACTCTTCCCTTGGCAGAAAAACAACGGATGGGGCCAGAAACATATGCTTTATGCCTCAAAACGGCACCACTAAATGACTATAAGAGATTATAAAAATTCAATTGTGATTTTCTTTCTCAATACATATGATTTCGTCACTTTTTTCCCTAAGGCTTTCTCATTTCTAAATCAACTGCATTCAAATATACATCCTCCATTGCATGTGCTGTGATAAAATGCATCGCTTTTTATGAATTTCATTTCTGTTTTTGACCAAAACGTGGATACATGTATTTGGTGGAAAATTGCGAAAAATTTACATCCTCAAATACATACAGTACATGTATTTGAAAAATTTCTGAAAATATTCTGTGATACAAAAACAAAAAAACCCCAAACAAATGCATTTTGTCATTTACATAAAGTTATACTATTCATATACAAAATTTCACACTATTCCATGCAATACTCTAGGAGCCTTAGGCTTTTTTGAAAATAGCTAGCTTTCAAAACACAAACTTCAATATGGCGGCATTATCATGGCAACCAGATGCAAAACAGACATTTTTTTTTACATGTATCCTTTAATTTGGACATGCTGAATTTGAATTTGAAGAGTAAAAAATCTCTAGCTCAAGCATTTGAAAAATCACTCTCAGGGACCCCCCTTCCCGAATTAAAATTAAAGAGCTCACAATGACATTCACTAATTTTGTCTTACGATAATGTATAATAAGGACAAAGAACAAGATCTTGCTGTCTAGACATAGAGGTGAGAGTATTTATTATTTCTTTGATTCCTTCTCACTCCCCACCTTTTCTTCTTGGGGAAAATCTAATGGCAAACTAGAAAACAGGTTCTGGTGTCTTGCAAATTTTATGAATTGCACTTACTTTGATAAGACAGATGTTTGCATGTAGGCCCTACCTGCTAGAATTAGAAACTACATACATATACATTATTTCACCACTATTATGCTGCTTACGCCCCAGTAAATTCATTTCTGCTCAGTCCATTTTTCCTCAACAGTTGATTCATTCGCCCATTTACACTTTTGTAACCATGCAAAGTCTTGTAATTTGGTTCAAATATCAAACAATTCTTTCATTGTACTTGTTTGACATGTTTTGCCAGCTCTAATTCATAGTAACACATAACACTGACCACTTCATAATTCCTCATCCAAAACTCAGTACACAGCATCATATCATTTTAATCATGTACATCTTTTGTCACATGGACCACACCTGTATTTACAAAATAATCAAGTATCATTTGCCAGCCAATTCATACCAAATATTAAATATCATTCAACAGTTAACCTATACAAGTATTTGTCCACAACATGCACACCATTATGACAAAATGCAATATAAATATGATCAAAATGTCTATGACATTTTATGCCAACATGTTTTACTATAACATGTATCTCTAACACATCTTTAACCGCCTCAGGAGAAATCAGTCTTGGAAATCAGTAAGATAAAAATAAAAAAAAAATAAAAAACAAAAAAGATTTTAAAAAATTCATACCAATAAGAACGTCTTAGGAGTTGAAGAAATGATATAATAGGTTTGGTTCCATTCTCTGGGTCTCAATATAAATTTCCATTCAGTTTTGGACATTTCTGAAAGCAAACTCAAGCAACTGTTTGTAATGTCTGATCCTGCCATGTTATTTCTATGTTAATACTCAGAATGCTAGCACAAACTGCTGGAGTGCACAATTTTCAGTAAAGATTTCAATTCATGCTCAAGAAGTTACATGATCCATTAGACCTGAAGGGAACCTAGAATGAGAATCTTCTTGCTGTATTATATGTGACCTAGAAAATAAAAATTACAAAAATGATAGAGTATAACTGTGACTGTTACGAAAAGTCATGAGTCTTTGTCAATAGAATACATCACGATATCTTTTTTTAATTGACATTTTCCCTTTCCTTGCCCACAGATAGAAAATATGGACATGTTTGGAACTTACATGGCACAAGTTACAAATGAAATAAAAATGAGCTACTTGTGATCAAGAGACAGAAAAAGCAAAATATCAATTAAAAAAGCTATCATGATGTGATGTATAATCAGTTAACAAAAACCCACATTTTGTCAGTCTCATCAGAAGTGAATTCTTGAACCAGGTCAGACTCATAATTTTTTCCTCGAACTAATTTTACTTAAACCCTTCACGTACCAAGAAACCAATCTGCCTAAGGACTCGCCCATTATATTTTGTACTCTTTGAGTGATTTTTAGAAAACAGAAATATGCACATCAGTAAAAAGATACTGGTCTCCTCAAACCGTAATTTAAAAAAGTCTAACTATCATTTATTCAACATTAATGAATATAAACAAATTTCCGACATTCCAAATGATACTTTTTCAGTAAAAGACTGCTGTTTTCTTTTTTCAAGCTAAAATCACTTGTACAACTGATGTTTTCTGTGAAATGACTGAAATAAATCTCCATGGAAGAGCTTTCAGCAAATGCTTTCCAAGAATCAAGAACTTTAGAACTGCACATTTCTTTCATTCATCAAAATATTAAAAGAAAAGATACTCATGTTTTAGGATGACACATTGCCGAAACAGAAGCTTTCGTCCACTGTTATAGATGACAAATTCAGCACCATCAAGCATTACAGCATTAAAAAAATAATAATAATAATAATAATGACTAGAATGAATGAATTTCATAAAGAGAGCATTTCTCAAAGCAAATGTCTTTGTCAAAACAAAATTTAGAAAACTTTTTTGTATTTCTTGATGAAATGACACACCTGTGGTGATGATTTTTTTCCTTACCTCTAACATAAAGTATGATGCACAAATGAGACACTGCCAGGCACAGAGACAGCCACACTCTTGCATAGATCTGATAATGCGACCCTGAGATGAGCAAGTTTGCACTCAATTGACAGTTATTTCACAGAGCACTGTTTGCGACACTTAAAATGTCTTAGAAACCAAAATTAACATCGTTCATTCTGAAATTTACAGCCACCAAAACTTTCCCTAATTCAAGAGCCATCTTTCTATTCTGAGCTCATTTCCTATGCAATCATGGGCTACCAATTACTTTCAAAATGACAGCATGCCAAAAATAGGCCTACCATTTTCAGACTATCATAATTTTCTCAACAATAAACTATCATGTCAATTATCTGGAATTGTCATATCCCATGGCAGATACCACAAACATTGTGATTCATCTGATACCAAAATAAAGGCAAACAGTCATTATGACTAAGTCAGGCGACATTCTCAATCAAACAATGCTCTCTAAATTATAAAATATATGGATATGGGTCAGACTAACTGAATGATCAAATCAAGGCAAGTATCATTAATAGTAAGACGAAACTGTAAAAGTTGACTGCCTGTGTGGACTGAGCTGATGTTTATATTTACTGATCTTATTTTGTGGCTGGCTGTACAGCAGCTTTCGTCCTATGCCACCTACTGCTGTATTGCACATTTTTTCCAATAATAAGAAAGTGCTGTGCTAAATGATTAATACCTAAGCATCTGAGGAGAAGTAGATGGAACACTGTCTTGCTGGCAACATCTCAAATATCTGCTGTTCCGTTTATATTCAGGCAAATGCTGAAATCATGCAGACTCCCACATGAAGTGTGGAAATGCAAATGGTGCTAAGTGATCAGATTTGAAGAAGAGTGGATTTTTGGATGATACCCCCTATAATTTGTAATAATGAAATTAGACTATGGACCTATTTTTATTATACTTCAGTTCCTTTTCTAGGACAACGAAGGAGTAGGTACCACAAGGCTGATTTGCAAATATGGCAAAAAGTGCATAACATATACCTTGGGGGAAAAAAAAAAAAAAACTAACTTAGGACCCAAATGCATTGCCACTCTTCAAATGTACATCAATGTAACGCTATTTCTTTAAAAAAAAAAAAAGACTGCATCATCATTTCTTAACTTTAGCCCAAGACTGAGTTTGGAAAAACAAAAATTCAGAACAGAAATATTTAACAGTAAAAAGCTGCAAACTAAACAAAGTGACTGTTGATGAAAGGCTAGCTGCGAGGTCGAGGTCGTTTCAGACGTCTCCTCACCCAACTAATGACAGATGATAGTGATTTCCGCTGAGGCAAATTAAAGATGTCCTCTTGTCATGGGGCCGGCCGCGGCTTCAATATCAGTTTCCCATTCTGAAAGTAGAGAGGGCTTCAAATCATTACTGGCATACTAGCTTCTCCATCCATGCTGACACAATGGAGGGTAGATCTCATTGGTGGGGAAATGGACCAAAATCAGCTGATAAGTGAAATCAGTGCAAGCTTGTCTAGTGTCACTGCTCTACCATAATGGATTAATTGAGTGTCACTTCTGTGGAGGTATTGAAGAAAAAATGTTGATAACTCAAGTCATTTGATGTGTTATGCCATTATGATTCCATTTAATTGAATTAACATGTAATTCTCTTGGTGCACTTCTTTTTGAATGATATTATCAGTTAGCTGTTATGCTCAACAATGCCGTAAGACACACAATTCCTAATAATATTGACATTTCCAACCAAATGATCTCCGTTTTAGCCTGTCTACATTATTAATTTAAATTCAAATTCTCTACCTTCCTCCACTGATCTGGGTCTATATTAAAACCTGAAGTATAAATGAAAGGTTTCAGGGCAAAACGCAACAAACACCATTGTTTAAAATTATAAGTTATACCCCCTAGTACTGGGAATAGTGAGTATATAGTATACTGGGAATATGACATGGAGTTTCCTTTTCCACCAACGTGACTTATACTTCCAGAAAGTCTTCAGAAAATTCTAGTCCTCAATGATAAATTTACTAGCTACTGGAGAACAAACTGTTGTTTTTTGTCTATGGTGATTTTTAATATGTCTCATTTTGCCCCTGAACCCTTCAGATTGACCAACCCCACTCTCTTTCTCAGATGATTTAGTGACTCCGATAAGCAGCACCTATTTCTGATGTTCTTATAGACATTTAGCTACCGAAAGTACAGAAAAGCCACTAAGTTCTGGTTTCAAAGATACTTACGTCATCACAGGACATGTTGTACTCGGCAAGGAATGTGCGACATCTAGAGGCTATACTGTGTACCATGTTAAGGAACAGGTAGTCATTTCTCTATGGACAAAGTCTTGGTAACTAATGTACTTAGTCTAAAGAACATACAGAAATAAACCTGGCCTCAGTCTCATCACTCTATTTCTGTGGCTGGAAGTGGGTCATAGCTAGTAGTTACAAATACTGTCTCAGCCAATTAGGTATAATAAGCAAAATCACATGACCTAGGGAACATCGCTCACATGTGGCTTTGTTTACTTGCTCTGCGCATGGCAGACAAAT
>JBCAUA010537837.1:0-16700 GCA_038406235.1 Peronia verruculata | reverse complement strand
TAGATAGATAGATAGATAGATAGATAGATAGATAGATAGATAGATAGATAGATAGATAGATAGATAGATAGATTTCTCCCTCGCCATGTATCAACACGAAGAGAATTGCAGATTCATGTGATGTAGGTGAGTACAAGAAATATCTCAGCATTATGTATGGGAAGATCAATCGGCCAAGACCTTCCGTGCGTGGCGGCCAATGACTTCGCTTGTGAAGAGGCAGTACTTAGGTCAGACCATAACAATGCTCATCGACCCCCTAGCCGCTTCACTCCTGAAGGATCAGCCTGATTGATTGGCATACCTGCCATAGCCAGAACAAAAGCTGGCGAACGTCAATAGAACGGTGTGGCGCTGACAATGTTGACACTGGACAAGACTAGTCGTTGTGATTATGGTTGTTTGGCAGACAGACAGACGAACAATCAAATAGACAGACAGACAGACAGACAGATAGATAGATAGACAGACAGACAGACAGACAGAAAAAGACATACACAAGCAGACAGAGGCACAGACAGGCTGAATGGCATCAGAACAGGGCAGATTGGAGAAACATCGCCAATGGCAGAAAGAAATGCCTATCACGCTGATCATCAGTTTTTGCATGCAACAAACGGCCACTATTTTCTGAATATTTAAGCTGATTTTAAAAAGTTGTACGAGGTCTTCCCGAATTATGTTAAGCTTTGGCATTGATATTCTGTCAAATATCAACGAGAGCAACAACAGTCAGAAGGTATTGCATTGCCTAGACAATGTTTTAAAGTCTCCCACAAAAACCCTTTATGAGGAGGGGGGAGGAATACAGCGAGTGGATGATCTTAGAACAGACATATGTTTTGATTTGGGTTTGGGTTAGGATTTAATGGCTCACCAGCAGGATCATGGCTATACTGTGCCTCACAAGACAGAAAACATCATATACGAGTTAGAAATCAAAAGATGTGTATAAAATATGTGATCAAACAGCGTAGACGAAAAAAAAAAAAAAAAAGTCAAAGAGGGATATGAGTAAGTATGCAGTTTTCCTTGTGGCTTGCTGCATGTTTACAACTTTCGTATAACACCTTCACATTGACGATTCTAACGTTTAGTATAATGACGCCGCAAGAAGGGCTAGCGGTCGATGTGTGGCCTCGATCCAAAAACAGTTCATGATTATCTTGAGTACTTACCCACGCCAAATAAGGGATCTCATAATAAGCGTCTTTATGTAGAATTTTCCTCAGGCAAAGAATATAGCTCAATCAATACTCTGGTCACTCTTACTGAGATAGTTATAATTTGTATTAGTGAAGCTCGCCTGGCACATGACAGTGGCAATCATTGGGTTTCTCAGCCTCCTTTTCTCTTGCTCTCCTTCTGCTTCAGTCACGATCGCCAGAAAAACAATTAATTAATTGTAGCTGTTAAGTGAAACTATAACCTTGCTATTTTTCCATGCCATCCATAGTGCATTTTTGTAATGGAAGTGATGTAATGGGGTTTCTGGCTGGCTATTATTTGTATACACACTAATTTTGAAAAATCACAATGAAATGTTTTGTTGTTCAAGAAAAAATGATATGAAGTTCGTCGCCTATCGGTCTACACAGCAGAAATAATAAAGCCAAAATAAACAAGATTTGATACCTCATGCCTATCACAGTGAAGTCAGCCATAGAGCAAAACCTTTAGCACAGCCGGTTCCATTCTACTGATAACAAAGACTCACTTAAAAAGTCTTAATTTAATTAGTAGTAATGATACTATGAATTCTGGATCACATTATTATGTCCTTCATCCTCAGCTTCCAAGTATTACCCCATATTTATGTCCGAGATAGAGAATAAGATACATTTGTTTTATTCATCTAGCATTTTGTTGTAAGCCTTTACTTTGTGGTAAAACCTTGCTGTCTGTCTTCATCCACACGCCAGGCTGAATTGCCTGTATCACTAACAATCATTAGAACAATCTCATCAAATCTCCATCATGGCCGAAGTCTGACCACTCGGGATTCTTACCGCCTTTGCCCGGAATGCACTAAGCCGAGACTTGAGCTGCTTGTCTGCTCGTGAGTTATTGCCTCGCTTTCCTGTCTTCAAAGAACACAAGGGGGTGACGATTATGGAGAACCTATGATTGCTATGTGCGTGCATGAGGATATCATGAAGAGAGGCGATAATCACTTATTCAAAGAAATTACGTGGGTGGGCCCCAGAAGGGATGCCCCTTTTCATTTCCAATTTCTTCCTAGGCTATGGTTAAAATCGTGTGCCCACTCCACGAGATTAGACAGACTGTTTAGACGATCCTACCACGAATCATCCAGGGGGGAAAGGGACAGATGCAGGCGTTAGGGTTACGTTCAGCCTCCTGGTGGAGGTTATCTCGACAGAGGCAGGCAAAGGAAGAAATGGGCACACAGCATCGAGGAATGAACCGGCAGGATCTTGGCAAACACAGGTCCTCGTACATACCAGACCAGGATGGAGATAATTTACCCCCCCCCCCCCCTGCAATCCCCCACGAGTGCTTTGAGAGAGGGTTTTGTGCGGTTATATAAACCCATGAGTAATTGAAACCTAACGACTAAGAACAGCAGTGTCCCTTTAATCTGCCAACAGCTGAAACGAATTCCCATTGACTTGGGATATATAATGATCGTTCATATGATTTCTCCTTCAATGAGCGCTCTTAGCTAGTTACGTCAATCACGGCTTTGACGGCCTCAACATCATTATTAAACACAGGCGCTGCATATTCATATAGCCTTGTCGTTGAAGCACAATGTTAGGCCGAAATCAATGGAAGAGTGCTTTTCCAAAACTCGCCTAGTCGGTTTTTCAACTTTTGGAGGGAGTTTGTCTCATTAGCTAAATGGGCAGCTGAACCACATTCTTAATAACAAACAGCACATCAAAACTCGTTTAATCGGGACTTAATTTAGGTTCAAACGTTAGGTGGTTTTTTCAAACTATGTTCCAAACCAGCTTCTGCCGTGACATCACAAAAGTTGCTAAGTCAGTGATCATGCGCAGTGGAACAAAAGAGCTCCACTTTACGCAACGTTCCGTCTAAGTTAAAGCAGTTTTGAGAAACCAGTTTGCGAAGTGAGCGGAAGGGAAGGAGATCAAACTTGAGTAAGAAAGGTATTGTTCTGGAAGAATTTTTCACTTTGATTCGATCGAAAAGGGGCCGCAATGAGAACAAAATCTGGCAGAAGACACAAGCGAAAAGCAGCGGTTACAAAAAAGACGGAAAGATTTCTCGCATTGGCTGTACGGGACACAACGACAAACGATGCCAAGCCATGATGAAATAAGCATACTCTCAGACCCTCATGTTGGAAGACCTTCAACGCCTTTGTGATTTTTTTT
The DNA here is from genome assembly GCA_038406235.1 of Peronia verruculata. Classification (NCBI taxonomy): domain Eukaryota; kingdom Metazoa; phylum Mollusca; class Gastropoda; order Systellommatophora; family Onchidiidae; genus Peronia; species Peronia verruculata. The sequence goes on along the minus strand of JBCAUA010537837.1, from coordinate 13,335 downwards.
CAGACAAGATTTATTATTATTATTAGTTTGTTTTGGTTCCCCCCCCCCTCCCCCATCTTTTTTCTCTTTTCAAGAGTAAAGATAGGAGTCTTTAAGACAGGATTTGTATTATTATTTTAAACAGGATTTTTTTCCATTTTTTTTAAACAAAGAACCGTCGAGATAACGATACCAAGCTCCTAAGTTAGCATAGGCAGACATCTACAATGTGTGGGATTCTATAATGCTTGTGTCGATGCTGTTAAGCATGATGTGAACAGGCTGTTTGTTGAAAAAAAAAAAGACATTCATTAGTATATGGGATTTGGGATTGTTTCCATCCATTTTTGTCAGCCTGTAATGTATGCCCAGACCTGACACATTTACTACACAGCAGCTGCACATGTGTTGTGGCAGTAATTTATGAGAGGTTTACATGAAAAATGGGCTGTGTAGGTTTACAGTGGTATCATTTAGATCTATTAATGTTTTAGGCATATTTCATTTTAATTTTCCAAGAGCGATTCATCTAGAGATCTAGATGCCTAGATCTTGGATGCACCCCCACAAAGCTGAACGTTTCATTTTACAGCATCATTAATTCATCAGTTAATTAAACTTAATATCTATCACCATCATGCCCTTGCAGCAACAGCAATGCCACAGACCCAATTTCCTCTGTATTTTCTTGTTTTTTAATGCACTTGTTTACTTTTATGTTAGATGCCTAATCTTTTTGATATTTAGTCAGGACTTGAAATCTATGGACCTAGTTTTTTAGGACAGCGATATGAGTTTATCCGAGAGTCATGTTGTATTTTGTAAAGTTCTGTTTAAAGATTTGAAGCTCTGATCTTGGTAGAGGAGGAAGTAATCAAATTCCATGTTGAAAGCATAATTAGTTTATGATCCCCTTCTTATTTTCTTTTTTTTTTTTTCCCCATATTTTCTTATTTCTCAGCAGTGACCGAAATTCCAAGAAAATCTAGTTTAAAAGAACGGTAGAACGTATAAATCTACATATCTACCTCATAAAAAAAAAAAAAACCCCAAAAAAAAAACAAAACAACAACAACAACAAAAACGATTTTAATAAAGTAATATAATATTTATAAATTGATGGCAAGCCCGACACGCCTTATTCAGAAGCGAATGCACTTTCGATTTCTGCAATTTAAAAAAAAAAATCGATGTTTAGCCCGCGTCATCACATTTAAAACCCGATTTTTCGGTTCTAGCCCAACGACTTACGTCTCATTTCGACTGGCCGCGAGACATATTTTTTTTTTTCCGAGCAAATATCAAAAAAGTTTGAAAACTGAGAATGTTATAATGCACATGTACAGAACGTGCTCCTCAAGAAATGAAACAATATACCAAAATACTAAATCCAGCATAATTTAGACACGGCATGGGAATTTTTTCTTGATTTCTGGAAAATGAACAAAAACGACTTACTGAGTTTTGGAAAATCACTCGTCAATTTAGACACAGAGATAGATATGAGAAGTAGGAATCACGTACAAAGGCTAGGGGATCGTTGTGTGGTCACAATTGTTTTGAGTAGTATTGGATGGGCAAGTTAATACTCTGCTCTTTTTCATACCTACCTATTACCGTATCGGAGGAACATTGTGGACAACATGATCGATCGCTAGTACAAATGCTATATACTGTACATATTGAGTAATCCATCTGTCTGTCTGCTTGTTTACCTGGTGGCTTGTTTGGTTGTCCATTTATGTTTATCGAATAGTATAAGACCTATTTCTACAGGCTAGTGATGTTATCGATACAGAATACTGATGGCACGCTTCTGACTGCGTAAATATAAGCGTTGAGCGTGAGTTTTGTGCGGTTATATAAACCCTTGAGTAATGGAAGCTTAATCACAGCTCAGCCTGTACATTTGCTGAAATCACCGGCTTCTCGGGGCTTTGACTAAACTGGAATAAGGGCACAAAACGTCAAGCAACCAGTGTAGCATTATAAGAACGCCACAAAAGGTATTATCAACATCTAAAGACCCATGTTGAAAAGTGGAGATACTCTGGTGAAGCAAACTGATCTTCTGCCAGAGGAGTAAGGAAAAACATTAGAAATACTCTGCCCAGATCAACAACTGGGTTTATCCTAACCACCTGACTATAATGGCAATCAGTAAAGTTGTTTTCTATCATCCTGAACTCCGTATATTTCATTAAATATCAGTGGAAGTCAAGCAAATAATGTTAAACTTGTGCAGATTTGAAGTATGGTAACTCAGGCTAGACTCATCCATCTCAGGGAAATCTCCTCAAAATCGTTAAAACTTATTCCAGCTCTTAAAAAAATAGTTTGTACAAAATGTATACACCAATGTACAAAACTGCTAGCCACATGTTCATGCGTAATATTCTTTTTCACCTTCCCTTTGCAATCTTTGGTCGCTCAATTCTCACTAGTATGCACATATACTGAGGGACTTTGAAAACGCGCAACACTTGAAATTGATTCTACTGCCACAAGAACGCAACACTTGATATATAGAATTATTTTCAAGTGTTGCGTTTTTAAAGTCCGTCAGCAGAATCATTTTCAAGTGATGGGTTTTCGGGGTCCCTCATATAGCATATAATGTTCAGTTCAATTTTGACTCATACACGTGTATAACGTGCTAACCACAGTACAGACGCAATCATGCTGATGCGACCCAGATTCCCAACACACACACAAAAAAAAAAAAAAAATGTCAGACTGGCTTCTTGACACTTCTAAACTTAGGCAGCAGTCCATGAATGAAAGTCATCCTTTCCTGACAAATTATAAAAAAAAAAGGTGAAATGTTGCGCGGTTGTCCTGTAAAACACTTCAACTCACAGCTACCGAATGCTCTTTTTTCTTCTCTGGACAAGAGGGATTCGTTTCAGTCATTGACTCCACGTCAATTCTCTTTCTGTAGGTCGATTTCCAGCGAACTTCAGACCTCGGTGGTGCCTCAGACAATGGATAGCCCGTGGAGACCCCACCCATCCCCTCGTCACGTGTTTCTAAAACCATTAACGTTGGTTCTCCAAATTCCCGCCGGTGTCCCAGGGGGCGCAGTAATCCAGTTCGATCAGATAGTTTCTGCGCCTGTGTGAAAAAGTGACGTATCTCGGGAGATCATCTGACAGAGCGGGCCATTCGCACGGGTCCCCAGAAAACCTACAGAAATACAAATGATATCAACAAACGTATAAAAGATATAAAGTGAGTGGTGGTAAATGTTATTCAGAATTAAGTTGTTTTCTCTCTTTTACGCTAGAGGTGTCAAGGGACCAGTCTGTTCACAGATGCGACCATAACACTTTGCCTTTGAATGAAGTCCCCATTAAGAGAATATTATAACTTCTGAACCCATATTGCTTTCAGACGCACGTTGTCTTCTCTTAAAGATGACTAGATTTTGTTATAGAAAGAAGCCTAAACTTCTACGAGCCTCTGCCAACAATTTTTACAGTAATATTTATTCAGGCCTGGCAATTCGTCAATCAATTTCATTATCACAATAAGAAATGAGAGAATGATAAAGAGTGAGGGAAGGCGAGAGAGAGAGAGATAGAGAGAGAGTGTGTGTGTGTGTGTTTGTGTCTGTGTGTGTGCCTGTGTGTGTGAGTGCGTGTATGTGTGTGTGTGTGTGTGTGTGTGTGTGTGTGTGTGTGTGTGTGTGTGTGTGTGCAAGAAGACATTAGAAAAAGCATACTATAACATTTCTGTTTATAAGACAACACTCTTGGACGTAAACGATCACAGTCGGTGGAACAGAAAATCCCGAGAGAAAGTGTAAGTCGAAACCAAATGAAGGGATAATTACCATAGCCGCTCACATTCTTTAAAATGCATCATCAATTTCAGAAAGAAACTATTGGTCATAACGTGTTGTAGCCAAGGTTCCTTAACTGTTTGATAACCCTCTTGTAAGCTATACTTCACAAAATACAGCAAATGATTGTTCAAAGGTATAAAAGAATATTCTAGGGCAATCACATGTCGCCAACAACAATAACTACAACAACACAATAACAACAACAACATCATCTTCATCAGCAGCAGCAGCAACAACAACAACAATACCAACAACAATAACAATGCAGGAATAATATCAAACATAATATAGCAACGCCATCCTAGCCTCCTTCCTACTTCTGATGGCATATTAGGAAACTGGCAGTCAGCTTTTGCAGGAGGAAACCTGCTTTTCCATCTTGGAAGTAAACGCGTCTTGCTGGCAATGACCTTCCTCTCCAGTTCCATGAACATGGTGAGCTATTAATTGCTCCCCCCCCCCCCCCTTCCAATCCATCATGTGTTATCACATCAGAGCGTCTCCTGTCTCGGTCATACTATAAAGAAAGAATTAGGGCATGAAATCGCCCACAGCCATGAAGGTGATACACTGATACTTGGAACCACCAAGGAAAAGGTATCAGCAAAGTGCCTCGAGGCCATGAACATTTTCTTTATGACATAACCATGCCTGGAGCACGGCCAAAAAAGCATCTTTTTCTGAACTTCGAGGAATTAGTTGGCGTTTTGTCAGAACATAAAGGAGACATTAGCCGACATAAAACAGAAGCTTAAAAAATACAATGGTGCATATAAAGTGTACTAAATATTTTCGTGTAAAATCAGTCAGACAGGTGATGGGGGGGGGGGGGGGGGGAATCGGCAATGAATACTGATTTACTATCTGATGCCCAGCATTATTCAATGCCACTATCATTTTCATTTCAAATTAAATACATGTATTCTTTACAGGCCTCTGATCTTTTAGGAAGAATCCACAAAAAAAAAAAAATTATTTCACATTTTTCGGAGACACCAATCTTTCGTGTATTTCTTTAGAAGCATTTAAAATGCTGTGCTACGGTAGTAGAACTAGTCTATTGTCACAAATAAATGTGTCCACGCCCCTGTGCTCTTTCAAAGCTGCTGTGCGAAACTTCGAGAACAAGAGAAGTTGGATTTGTAGAAAAAAGCTAGTCTGGCCAAGATTCTGCCCTCATCTTTTAACGCCCTTCACTTTGGTCAAACAAAAAGGCTTTACAATAACTATGTCGCCAGGACGGTGGGAACAATACAGTTCTTTGAAAAATAGGATGAACATACACACTCACAAACACACACACACCCACCCATGCCTGCGCGGCAGACACACTTACACACACGGTAAGAAAAAGAGGACAGAACCGGCAGAGGAAGCGACTGAGACAAGTTAGGATCTGTCGATGCTGCATTCAGTGGCTGAGGAGAAGCCACTGTCATACGAGACATTGGTGAGTACCACTCGTTCCACCCACAGTTTTCAGAGAACCGCCGAGAGGGGATCGATGAATTAGACTGACAAACAATCAGGTATTTTTGAGCTGGCTAAATATCACAGGAAGGAAAAGAAGCCTCTTCTGACTCACTAGCTAAAATATGAAAAGAGTAAAGCTGAGTCCAATGGCCTTAGGATAGCATTTTTATTTTCATATTGTCTTCCTTGTTTTCCAATTATTTTGCCTTTTTCTTTCCAGCTTTTTAAAAGTTATTTTTCTCTCCTAGTTAGTACAAAGCATTCAATTTGGTACCGGCGGTTTTGACGAAGGCTTTCCTGAAAAGAAGCAGAGAAACGATGTGAGTAGCAATAAGGAACTGCTTCCAGTCATTTAAATCAATTGGTCCATCTGACTGAAATAATTACATTAAACAGTGTTAATATAGATCGTACTGATTAATATAAGACATTATGCTTTTTTGTATGTCATAACAATGTTTAAATTTAAACATACATTACAACGCTTATAATTATGAGACATTTGCAATAAACACATTAATTTCTTTCTCCAGCGAACATCCCTGTGTTATAGGGGTTTCAAGCTAGGTCATCATTATATGAAGGAAGTAGACCTTTATGTCTGTATCCTGCCTGTTGCTCCTGGGCACCTAGCGACTAGAATCAGCCTAAAACCAATTCCAAAGTTATGTTGTTTAGTGCACGGAGCGATAGGAAAAGCCAAACAGATGTAAATCACTCATGCTGCATTATAGACTCACTACCGACCGTTTAGGAATAATTATAATGCTCGTTTTAGTCGCAGAATTGCTCTTGTTTTATTCAAAATTTCTGTTAACTGATTTTCATTGGTCAGCAGTTAATACCAGGTCACCCTGCTAAGGCGACTTTTTCTATTTCAAGTCTAACATCGGCATGCAAGTTTCTGATTACAGATGGAAAATGTACAGGGAAAAAACAGAGATTTCGCTTGAATAATGTATGTGGAGCAACGGTTCGAATTAGACCTGAGCCAGACGGAGAAAGTAATACGACAATCTGACTCCAACTTGATCCCCACATACATGTAATTACATAGGCGTGCTGGATTGATCTAGACTCTCTGAACTAGCAGCTGTCTGCTTTATAAAGACAGCGTTTCTCAGCGGCACTGCAAAGAGGAACGAGATAAAAGTCACAGAAAATCGGACTTGCTGTAAGATCAGCGTATTATAAGCCCCCCCCCCCCGACCCAGAAAAAAGGGACGGGGGGAGAGAGCGCTGGTGTGGAAGTCCTTCTGACGGCGATTCACGATTCTTACAGGGAAAAGGGATAAGGCCCAAGCAAACGATTTTCACACACACACACACACACACACACACAAAGAGAGAGAGAGAGAGAGAGAGAGAGATAGAGAGAGATCAGCAGTACAAGTTACCAGATTTATCCACAGGACTAGGATAACACAAAAGCATGAAACCAAACAACTACTATTCATACTACTACTACTACGACCCCACTCTCTACCATTACTACAATCACCTCTACCACTGCTACCATTACAGTTCTACAGCTACAACTATAACTACTACTATTACGCCACTACTACCATTACTACATTCTAAAGAAATCGCTCATTGAAAAAAAAAAATTAGATAAATCAACAAAACATAGCTTCCTGATTACGTGTCTATTCTAGACGGACAACTTTTAGATAACAGCCCATAAGCAAACTGTGTTAAATGTTAACAGAAGACAATTAATAAAAAGTATAACAACGGTAACAACAACATCAACAAAAAACAATAGTAACAACAACCATTGGTATATTGCAGCATGTGTTTGTAAAAACTGATGCCTGTTCCGACATTAAACACGGTTGTTCTTCAACAAACTACGCTGTCTGTGAAAGGGAAAACTATATCACCAAAAATACGAAACACCAACAGCACGACAACAACAACAGCAAAAGCAACAACGTTAGGTGTATTTCACTGCCCGTTTGTGCAGTCGATGCTGTCCCAGACAGTCAAACAAAAGTTAACACACTGGCTCTTCAACCAACTAATGTTATCTGATAATGGGCCGAGGGAAAACAAAGGACTGATCCGAGATTCAAGCGGGCACGGATAATCAAGCGTGACCGGCGCATTCCCTAGTGAGAAGGGTTGTCACGCAAGAGTCTGGCGTTAATGATGGCTTCTTGTTTCGATTTTAGATTAACTCACTCTTTGCCAAGTAGGTTTAACCATGAATGTGGTGAAAAAAAAAAAAAAAAACTGCTTCAGTACCCGAGTTGGGCATCTCACACTTGAATTATGTTATTACAAACGAATATGTTTGCACAACCATCTTGCCATACATTAGAAGATCTCCTTCAAAGATGAAGAAAAGACAACTGGAATGATAATGTACGGCGTTGTTACAAAGTACAATTGCCTTAGAAAAACTAGATACAATTGCCTTGGTAAAACTGTAAGACGCGAAGGAACAGTAGATGGGAAACTAAAAACAGGCAGAAAAAAGAAAAGGGCAGACCGATAGTATCCAGGAATTGATAAAGGAAAGCATTGGCCGAGACTCAGGCCTTAGACCACAACTGTGACTGATGGAGAAAACTGATGCATTACTCACCAGAGGGCGTCCCAAAGACACCAAATAAATTTAAGAGCTTAGGAGAAGACAAAGAAGTATCAATGTTCTAGAACATTGTTCACGAAGAAATGACAGTGTAACCCTATGTCTTGTACAGTGCGGTAATTTTTATCCCCCCCCCCTTTTTTTTTTAAAAATGTGACTGATTCGAGAAAAGAAAGAAAAACATAATTATGATGACCCTGTCTATGAGTAAAATGGGCCCCTCCATACTTCTAGGGTTAAACGATATTTGGTCGATAAAAGTCTACAAAAATAGGGACAACAAATAAAGTTTTAGGGGTCTTAGTTCGTAGGCAATGCTGGGTGTCGAAAATGCTCGAAACGTTTTTAAATCAGCGGTGAATACGTCGTGAGCCGCTTCAGTGTTCAACGTTTCATCAATACTTGTCCAAACATGCATAAATGATAGTTTGCAAGCGAAACTCAAATTAATGGGAGCGCACTTTAACACCCTACATGGCCAACGAGAGAAAAGTGCGCTGTAAATGTTTTAACAGCGACCAATGACAAAAGTGTGTTCTGTCATAACTATCCTGGGCTTCAATTTGTTTGTTTATTTTCCCTGCATGTTTAAATCCTGAGCAGAACACACACACACACACACACACACACACACACACACACACACACACACACACACACACACACACACACACACACACACGCACACAAAATCCTGTGCAAACTGCACATTAATAATTTGAAGAGGATCGCAAATCAATGATCTTATTAAACAAAGAGGCATTTAAATATACAAAGCATGGAATCGGATTGTTTGTTCTAAATAAAAAGAAGTGTTTATAACCAGCCGATCTATCACTCAGTATGACAGAGCGTTCTCTATGTGTTTTGGCTGAACGGAATTACACTGCGCACTCTTGCCACACGTCTCCTCTTTATATTCTTTGTTTTAAAGGGTCAAGTTAATCCACTGTGTAATCTCTAAATACTGCTTAACAGAACAAAAAGTAACATCAAGGCAAGTTAGTTGACTGCAAAACGTCAATCCTCAATTCCCAAGGGTTAAAGTTTTGTCTTTTAAGAAACGGCTTTTCTAGTAGATCAGAAATTAATGATACTGTAGTTCACAAAGTATTATTTTAGCAGCACTTTAACACTGATTCATGATCATTATAATCTCTCTCTTTTTTTCTAACTTTTATACTTAGTTCCAGGACTGCACATGACAGATGAAGGCTGGTAATAATAATAGTAATAACCATACAATTAAAGAATAATAAAAAAAATAATTACGTGTGTGGAGAACCAGGCCTAAGGTCATAATGATGACGTCCAGAACTCGTCAGGAGGCATCCCGATGACCCTAGGAGAAGTTATAGGCCAAGAAGTAGAAAACTAGCACCCTATCGGACTTCGCAACTAATAAAGAATACATATTTACATATCATAACCTTTCAATTTAAAAAGACGTCAGGAAATGAGTTGAAGATTCATGATCTTTTCATTTAGTACTTTATCTCATCGTCATGACCCTCTTCAGGTTCTCTATTTCTGTCTCATTTGTTCTTTCATTCTCTCTCACTCTTCGAGATGATATAATGCTTCCATGACAACTATCTAACATACGGACATGCTGAGACATGCTTACGCTTAGAATGATAGAAAGAACTGTTAGAGGCTCATAATCTCTATAACAATGTTTATTCATCTTCAAAGTATGACTGACTAGACATAGAATATAGCAATATAAGAGAGCTCTCTGTATCTTGTATTTAATGGCATTCGAAAAATATTCCATGCATGAAATACAGTGCACAGATTTTTTACTCTTCTTGACTTAGATGAACATACAGAGAGTGCGCTGGTGTGGTTATTATTGTAAGATAATACCATCACTTTTATTTTCATAAAGGAAAGAGATGAGAGTCTAGTGTACTGTAAATAGAACCACACACTGATACTGCAGGAGGCAAATGTGTCGGAGCAAAGGAATTATACGAGGTTCAAAACTCTCACTAACTTCATCCAACTCATGCCAAACACGTATTGCTTATGTACAAACGTCTAGACATCTGCATGATCAGAAAGCCATGAGAGTATACAATGGCCGTTATGCTTGAGGGCAGCCGGCTGCGATCAACAGAAAGGACAAAAGTTTCTGTATGACAAGGAATTGATTTATATCTAGCTAATGTAACATAACACTATTACATCAGCCAATCTGGGCAAGTAGTCCATTAAGTTGTAAATGTCTAAAACATGAAATGCCCTTCAATTAACAGAGTACTGCCATTTAAATAGTTGAGGGAAAGTATCAGTAAAACAATTCAATAAGCTAATCAAAATATACCGCTCCCAAACTGCTGTCCTCAACTTCAGTAGTAAAAATGGAAACTTGGCCACTTTACTTTGACCTGCTGCATTGAGCTTATTAAGACCGTCGTAAACATTTTATGCATGTTGGCAATGAAAGATGTAAAAAAGATGTGTCTTAAACTATAGCACCAGCGAGAAACAAGATCGCCTGCTTGCTAAACGCTGCATTTACTATGTCTCTTGTGTTTGAAGTTTTACTTCTCTCAAGTAAAAAAAGTTGCCTTTCAGTTGTTCTATTGCTTTTTCCTCGTCTGACTTCTGTTTCGTGAAAAATCGAGATTAAGTTTAGCGGTATCCTCTTTCCGACACAGTCATGATGAACACAATGCAGTTTTGAAAGAATGAAATGATGCACTCAATTACTTAGTTGTCTGATACAATTAACGAGGAAAGTTAGGCCTATATTTCAAAAGGCAGAAGGCAATTATGAAACTGTGCTGAATGAGGCAGTTTGTCACACTACCTTCGCCCTAACACTGTGACCAGGGCTCCCGTTTGACCCAGTCTGACAAAGGACGGCGAACAACTTGCGTGACTGACACACCGCTATTTATAAACCGATCAATCCAGTCACTGTGCTAGACAAATCCAGCTGTCGTTGTCGTCGTTCTTGTGATTGTCATCATAACAGTCGCTGTCCAGAGTTAAAAGAACAAGTATTGGTAATGTGGGACAATAATCGTCCATGGCTTACTAAGAAACATCAAGATTTGAAGGTAAAGCGTTTAGACGGCACCATCGTTCTTTGCCGCCTCCTCCCGTACTGGTCGGAATAGCTCAAAGTAAGAGAACCAGGCTGAGACAGCGCCCGGGTTGAATCAACCTCAGTAGGTCTATGCTACAGCCATCCCATGTTTTATCTTAACTGTATTTGATTAAATTGTGATTGTGACTGAAGTAGCATTTCTTTTCAAAGCCACATGAAAGCATGTGGTAAGTCAGCACCAGCTTCTTTGGATACATGACTTTGAACAAAAATGTTTTTCATAACCCAAAGAATGGAAGGTGGTGAGGGGGGGGGGGGGGCAGGAAGCGAGGAAATCACATCTCTGCATGATCAAGCAGAAACTGCTGGCACTCTGGGTTTTACCCGCAGGTGTTCTTCAGCACACGTTTTCTTGCTCAATGAATGCATATTACCATATTGGTGGAAAAACAAAAACAAGCAATTACTGCAGGCTGTTTAAAATTGTCATAATATAGGATAAGAGTATCGATATCACATGCAGAAATGAATTCGATAGATATCGCGCTGAGAAAGTATAAACAAAATACAAAAAGCTTCATCACATAGTGAGGGCGAAACAATTTTCTACAGGCTAACAAATATATGTGGTCTTGGGAATGTTCGTTCGGGGAAGGGAGGGGGGAGCCACAGAAGCGTAGAGTCCCCATGGCACTTCATACATCTATACGAGCACATTAGATTACTCACGGATACAGATACCTTTATGTCCTTAGAATGCAGCGCAGCACCTACAGTCAGCTTCCTGATCGCCTTTACCACAGTGCTTACCGCCAGCCCAAAACAAAACAATACATAACACGCTCAGTGATGCAAATACAGATAAAGAGTTTGTAATGATGACAAACCGCAGATTATCATAAACATAACAATATGAAACCTCTGTAGGTACCGGTATCAAACTGAAACAGTTCTACAAAGTATAACCACTGACGTGACTTTGATGAGCAGTTGGTAAGGGGTTCAATGACTTTTCTTCATTCTAGCCGTCCATTCCCTACCCCATCAGAATTACTAATAACTTGCTTGCATAACTACACCTCTTAGATGTGAAAGGTATGAAAGTATGAAAGAGTATTAATGATTCCATAAAAACTTTCTCTGAGAATTGACAGTTTTAAACACTTTGTCACACTTATACAAACATTACTTGATTCACTTTTGGGGCCAAAATGAGTTCAGACCATAGATTGCCTTGATTTTTTTTTTTTTTTTGCTACATTTCTCCTTAAACATTGTTTCCAACGCTCAATTTCAAAGAAAGTTTGCACCATTTGAAATAAAACATGTGATGTTATGAGGTGAACTGAAAGTATTTATCCAATTTACCTTAAAATGGGGGGGGGGGGGGGGGGATGGCCAAGGCAATTATCCTCTGAGCGTAACGACTTGAACCACTAAAGGTTTCTTTCATATCAACTGTTTGGGCAAAATAGAACACAATTTAATGGGAGAAGATGCACTACGCTTACTAAATAGTAGGAGTGGGTCGATGGAACTAACATTTGTTTTCGTAAATCAACAAGAGAGAGCGGGGCTCGGTAAGATCGTTGAGGGCCGGCCATTCTGCATAGCAGCCCTGTATGGAATAGAAGCTGTAATTGTTTGCTGGCGGCATCAAAGGCTGGGGAAGAAAATTGTCGCTAATTTGCTTTGCCCAAACGTCCTTGTTATAACTGAGGAAAGGAAAGGAAAATACCTTGTTTTGGGTTTTGGTTTCAAAGATATCCCCCTCCCACCCCCACCCTCTCCCACCCACCCCACCCCCACCCCCTGCAATCGTTTTTCGCACTCATAGGTCTCATTTGCCTACCCAGAACCAATACCATAGGCCTATAAAGATCTTAAACAGAGGGCTTTTAATCTTCTATCAAAGAGTGAGTATAATGTTTTCGACATGTATTCCAAAGTGCATTGGGCTATTTAAAAGGGTCGTCAACATATGATTTTTGTGGTTCTCTGATGATCTTTCTCTTTTTGTCATACACCTTTGTTTTCCTGGCAGTCTGTCTCACCTGCGTAATTCAGTTGTGGAATCAATTAATCTATCTCTCTATCCATACATGAAATTGGTTGTCTGTAAATTCGTGTCAATGTGACGATAGAACGAAGGGATGCAAAAGACAGAGACCGAGGAAAAGAAGTGAAAATGATTCAGGAAGAGTTCATCGATGGTTTGACAGAAAGCCTTAAAAGAGCACACAGTTACACAGACATAGACAAACTGTAGGAAATACATAAAAAAGAAAAACAAACAACCGATAGATAGATAGACAGATAGACAGACAGACAGACAGACAGACAGACAGACAGATAGATAGATAGATAGATAGATAG
>JBCAUA010537726.1:0-16702 GCA_038406235.1 Peronia verruculata | reverse complement strand
TTAATCACCTCACGGGAGAGCGGGATAATGGGTCAAAATGCGGGATGATCCAGGGAAACGCGGGAGGGTAGGCAGGTCTGCATAAGTAAGCAGGTTTTAAAAAAAAAACAAACCCCAAACAAACAAAAACAAAACAAACCTAAATTCAAGAGAGTAGGAAATCTTGACATGAAGTAGGAAAATACCACAGACATTGGAGACATGCTTGGTCCCCACATATTATGGACTACCACTACAAAAAGGCAGAGCAGTTGGATAGTCATTACAATTAAGTATTTTAAGCCAAATCACATGACCTGGGGAACATTGCTCACATGTGACTGTTTTTATATGATGTGGCAGGTCTGAGAGCTCATCATTCGTTCAGATTTGTCTGCCATGCGCAGAGCCAGTAAACAAAGCCACATGTGAGCAATGTTCCCTAGGTCATGTGATTTTGCTTAAAATACCTAATTGAAAGGTACAGAATTTCAGCATGTCAATAAATTGATGGGAGCATAGTACTAGTAGTCTCCCTGTAGCCCTGTTTTGAGCCTATATAAGAGCAGTGACTGGAACATGTATATCAGCTGTCTAGGGCTTGGTATTTGTACTGAAAGGTAGAGCTCATCCTTCTCTTTCCACAATTTTAACCTCGCCCAACCCAGTAACCATCGACACCTGGGTGGAACCAGACAGTCATCCACAGATGGCTCAAGACATATTAGGACATCTCCTGGGTGGAGTGGAGATGGTTATATAAAGTACCTTTTCCTTCTGAGACAGCATCTGGCACAGCAAAGCCAAGCCCTTATGACTGCAAAGTTGGCAGCCTAACTGCTAAGCCACTGACATCACTAATACAAGAGAACTAAAATAACATATGTATAATGGACGACTCACCATGGCAAAAGCATGACATATGTTTCTCACTGGACACTGTGCACAAGAAGGATTTTTTGGGGTACAAACTGTGGCCCCCAGTTCCATCAATGCTTGGTTAAAATCTCCTGGGCGTTTAGGGTCTACAACCTGATTTGCTAGAGACCTGAGTTAAAGATAAAGCATTTTGGCCATTAAGATTCCTAACCAAGAACACACAGGCCATAATATTTGTTATATAAAAATAGTTCATTGAGTTTTTTTCCAAAGTATCGAAGCATGTATTAACAGATAGTGATTGTTGACTGTGTTTCATGCAGTGGAATACAAGGAAACAGTCATCAAAGCCAGTGATTGCTTCTCTCACCAGTTCAGTGGTTTTTGGTATATTCCAGATGATCATGTGAGTGACTTTTATAAAGTGGCTGTAAAATGAAATGAAACTGGACCATGGCATGTTATATATGGTTGGAAAGATAAATGAATGGAGATACGAAATGTATTTTTAGTTTGTAATTGTTTGAGTATTGTGACCTTGACCTTTTATTGATGTTTCTAAAAATAAAATTTCAATTCAAAATTTTCAACAATCACAAAGAAGGAAAAAATTTTACTTACTGAAGTTCACATTAAAAGCTTTATTACAATAACAACATTCAATTATACATACCATATCCAAATTTCAAGAAATTTCAACAACAAATATATAAGAAAGTTATGGTGAAAAAGGCAACATATATAAAAACACCGAACCGCACTGGTCAACACGCATATACTTATATTTAAATTTTAAAAAAAAAATAAATTTTTTTTAAAATAAAATTCTACAGCATATTTCAAGCAGACGTTACTATTATATCATCAATCAGCACTATTTTTCTTCCAAAATAACATCAAATATGAGATACAACAGGCAGTTCTCTACAGACACATATAAAGGCTCAAAAAAAATATTGATAATATGAAAATGAATCATTCTCTCCATACATTCAGTCACTGTCTTCCACATCATGCTCATCTGCCAAACAATTTCGTTTTGGGTTACAGCAGAAATTCTTATCACATTTTTACACTGAAATTTAATTTTATATAAGAAGTGAAGAGAGAATTCTCTTGCCAAAGCGCTTCATTGCTGAATTATGCGCAATGGTGTGAGGGGGTGCGAAATACTCAGGGAGGTATGGTGGCTGTAATCAGTAGTCGTTCATGTAAATATCAGGTGACTGAGTTCATTGGTCTCTTCTTTCAAGTTCAGTGATGGTTTTTTTGTTCTTTATATTTATTCCTTCCAAAAATCGGAGTTTGACTATGTCGCGGGCGGTGGTGAGAATTTTATACGTGAAGTCTGATCGGCAGGTTTGATGACGTCTGTGGATGGAGCTGTTGTGACAGGCCTCGTGCTCTGCTGCGCGGGTGTGTAAGTGCCTTATCGTGCTTCCTATATGCTAAAATTTAATTTTGTTTTCCATTCTGTAAAGAGGATAACATCTGGCACAATTTAGGGGGGGGTTCTGGAAAAATCAATTTTTGCATGTTTTTTTCTTCTTTCTTGCTTCTACTAGTATATAATGGGACATCCATGTTGTCTTTGAAAATAGCTAACTGGTTTATCAACTCAAGGGTAAATTGCAACTGGCTTTAATTATTAGGCCTGACTTGTTCTGGGATATCTTTATTTTTCCTTCAAAATTCCTGAAACATAATAAATGACTTTACTCGAGCAATATCTAAAAAATTATAAAATAGAGTTTTTTGATATTTAGAAGTTTTTATAAGAACTGTGCACTTTCCAATCATCTGATCTGATCTGTCTACTCCCCCCATATACCTATTATAATCCCAAACAACATCTGGCTGATTAACTTGTAAACTTTGAAATTGACCATTCACTTTTGTTCGATGAGTAGGCTACAAAATGTTCTTGCATTCAATGACTTATGCATAGTTGAGAGTAAAGTTACAATTGTTTATCCTTCCACTGAACAAAACCTAAATTCCCCATTCTTGTCTACGTCATTTTCCATCTTTCTGCACTTTCATTGAAAGTTTTAGTATTTTTTGTATTATCAGGTAAGCCTTTTCTATTACACAATATAGTTCCACATGTCATGTTTTTATTTTTTATCAAGCCAATGAATAGCCGGCAAGAAGTATAAAAATTATCCATGAACAATTTGTAACCTTGATTAAAAATAGATCTATATAACTTCATGACAACATCATATCCCAATCCAAAAACTGAACATGCTTCACCCTTCCCTGTATATACATCAAAATTACACATGTACCTTGTCAAAGAATCAGCTATAATCCACAATTTCATCCCAAAGTTTGTTGGCCTTTCTTTTATTTAATGCCTAAAACTATATCTCCCCTTATTTCTAACCATCCTTTCATCTATACTATCAAATTCATTGGGCTGCCAATATTTCATATATTTCATCCATTAAAAAAAAAAAAAAAACAGGAACAAACCTAATTTTTTTCAATTTATCATTTTCCCCTTCAGTTTCTGAATTGGAAAGTTTGAGATATGATTGAATTTGCTCATATCAAAATTTGCTCATAAAAGCCCTAGCTCACAAACCATGAAGAAGCTGCTGTGTTGACCAGTACAATTCGATGTTTGGGACAGCAATCAAACTCATGTACATGAGTAAAGAAAAAAATGATATAACTCTTCCACTGTCACATCTGACCAGCACATGTCCAGTGACGGCTTGAGATGCGCATTGGCATGTGCATAAGTGTTCGTGAAGTTGCACATTAGTTCCACTGTGAAAAATAACTTGAAGTAATCCACTGTGGAAGAAACAAGAGATAGATATAACCATATGGGAAAAACAATATTGCTTGGAGACAAATATTTTAGCTGAGCATCTCAAACCACAACATAAATTAAGAAAGACTGTGCATACATAAAACTGATTTATTACCTGCCAAGGCAATAGACATCATCCTGGATTAAAAAACAACAAAACATAAAATACACCAAAATACAAAAGCCCATTACCTTTATTTTCTATCTATACTTTACCTGGCTTGATAAAAATTCTGTGATTCTCACGGGTGCTTATTTCAGGTAAGTGCAGTCCAGGAGGGCGGCAAGGTAGAAAGGAAGGCAGGCTGTCAGGAGGACCACTATCTGGATCCATGTAAGAGTGCTCAGGTGGTGCTCTGTCATGAAAAAAAGAAGGAAAAAATGTTGAGCAAGCTGCTTTCTAAAACATTCCCTTTCACCCTAGGGAACCCTTGACAACCTTGATGGTACTAGTAGAGCTAGACCTAGATAATCAATTCACAATAACAATTACTCGAAGGCCACACATAAAAACAAGAAACAGAATGCAACACTAGCTATCAAGAAAACAATTACTACATGTATAATATGAAACTATTGACACAGAATGTAGCACTTTCCAATAAATGTTTACTATTATTATGACAAAACTCCCCCAGAAATGTAAGCAACTCCATAGCAACAGATGCTATTTATAGTGATGGCTTTGTTTTGGCTATAAAACTCAATAAGAAATATAATCAATACTATGTATAATGTTGTATGCATAAAACAAAACCTACAAATACATGAAATACTGTTGAAGGCATATACATTGCTATTCATTTGTGAACATGAAGGTCGACCTCTGTACTAACCTGTTTCCTAGATCTACATTGACAGAATTCCGCTGAATATTCTCCCCGTCTGAATCAGAATTCTCCTCACTTGGCATCCACTCATCAGAATCAATGCTGTCTGACAGATCACTGTCCATTGTGGGTATAAATATTTGAGATTTTATATGAAGAGGTGTCCCAGAGATGGAGGCAGGGATGTCCAACTGTTTTCACAAAAAAGTCAGAAAATTTCCTCGGGTGTGAGGAATTAGATTTATGTGCTACAGACTTCGTTCTTTCTCTTCATGCGGTCACCGAATAACAGTCCAACTATTGTCCAAGGTATGAGCAGTGCGGAATTTGTATCGCAAATTATTATAAAACCGCGATTGTCTTGTGGCTTCAGTAAAAGTCGGCAGTTGATTGGCCAAAAGTAGGAAAGTCGGCGACGACCAAAAAGTCTGAAGTTTGACATCCCTGTGTGGAGGAAAAAAATCCAAGATGACGGACGGAACGCTAAAGTTATGATGTCATTTTCACGTGAGAAAATAAACATTTATGAATTTTTCACCTTTTTTTGTTGCAATAAGTAATTTTATAAGTCTAATTTGATAACAAACCGAAAAAACTATAGCATACCTATTTTTAGGCCCTGTTCTACTTCCTCATAAAGGGGCATGTCTATCGATAGAATTCTATCGAAATCTCTACTACTGAACTGGTGAGAGTGAAAAGTTTATCTTATCTTATCAAGTCATATCCCTTTGCAAAATATTTATCAAACAAAAAACAAGTAACGATAATTATAATAACAATCAAAAATAAATAAATAAATAAATAAAAACATCTATTTTATTCACTGGATTTCTTGATAGAGAAGCATGGGCACTACTGTCTAAATGTGATATCACTGTCTTCACTACAAAGTCGCAATGTGGAAGTAAAAATGGCAGATATTGATTACTTCCTTCCAATTATTTAGGGACATGATTATGATTCTTAATTCAAGTCTTTAGAATGTACACTAGCCCTAACAGCTCATTCACACCAAACATCCGCGTTCGTGCGGATTCATGGGTTTGATGCACGAAAGAATGTATTTCTTATATGGGCCCTTTCTGTGTTCACACCAACCATTCGTGTTCGTGTGTTGGTGATAGGTATCATTCATGTGTGTGTTTGGTTTTGTGGTAGCCATAAAGTTCTATCCGTCTGCTCCCGTGTTGTGACCTAGGCCCACCGCTCCTCTCCCTCCATGAGGCAAAGTGCTATACTTCGAATGATGCAACCACATGTTATTCTCTGCTGTGTTCTCATTTCTTACTTTCGTCAACATTCCAACAATGGAAAATTGTGTTAATGAACGTATTATCGTACAAGCTTTTTATGATAAAACGCATGAATTGTATGCAAATCAACAGTTTCTTAATCACGCATGGGAAGATTATTGGACAAGAATTGAACATTGATGGTAAGCAACATTTATTTCAATGTGATACACAATCATTAAAAAAAAAAAAAAAGTCAAAATGTTCACCTTTAGTTGAGAATGGCGATGGAGGGAGGGAGGGAGAGAGCGAGAGAGAGAGAGAGAGAGAGAGAGAGCGAGAGAATAAAAGGAGGAGGATGTGGGGATAAAGAAGAATGAGAGATACATAGATAGAGAGAAAGACAGACAGTGGGAAAGATAGATGGATGGTTGGATGGACGGATAGATGGATAGACAGACAACACGCACGATAACGCACGAATAGACAGAAGATTGGAGTGAATGGGCACACTTTCGTGTGTTAATGGGCACACTTTCGTGTGTTAGACGAATGAACGATACCACACGAACGTGGATGTCTGGTGTGTACAAGCCGTAACCCTACAATCAAATCCTGATGTGTTGTTGTGGTTTGATTGTAGAGTTAGGGTTATGATATATGTTCTAGTAGGCCTAAATTAACAATCATAATAATACTTACCAGATTGTGTCCTGTGTGCTCGGCTGCGCGCTGCTGGCCCCAATGCCCCTCAGCCTGGCCATTACACGTACCACATTCCCATCAACCACGCCCACTGCCTGATAAACAGATGAACATTGAGTCAACTGTATGTTTTCATTATTATATGTCTCGCGGCCAGTCGAAATGAGACGTAAGTCGCTGGGCTAGAACGGAGAAATCAGGCTTTAAATATGATGAAGGGGGTCAGATATCAAATTTTTTTTTATTGCAGAAATCGAAAGTGCATTCATTTCTTAGCAAGACAGTATTGGTCTTACCCTCGATTTATACATATTACTTGATTAAAATCGGGGTTTTTTACGGGCAGGCATGTAGATTTATGTGTACAACCGTTCATTTAAACTCGATTTACTGGGAATTCCGCTCATTGCTGAATGGTCCCCCTTTGCCTCTTTAAACTGCAATATCCCTCGTTAGAATAGAGTTAGCTCAAAACATTTTTCACTACCTGAAAGGGTATGAAATAAGCTTTCACATGATACCAAAAACTCCATATGGTGAAAAATGGACATACGTCTCATTTCGACTGGCCGCGAGACATAAATACTTTTTCATTATTATATATTATATATACTGCACACTTCCACACCAAACCAAATTTACACTAATATAATGATCAGAAGCCATCACATGCACCATATCCTCATCTTTCCCATTGACTGCCTGATACCTGTACATAAAACAAACATTCAATTAGTTATATGGTGTTACTTAGAAAGGTATATGATTATTCAGTCATAACACAAATAACATATATTCAACCCATCCACTGTCTCATACTATAGTCATACACAAGCAAACACTGTGTAAGTAGTGAGATCACTGTACAGGTATTATTCTGGTGGACACTCAAATCACACATCTGATGATTGGCAGCCATCATGTGCACCACATTACCAACCACTCAACCTACAGCCCAATATACATGATACAAAGCAAACTTTCAGTTAGTTTTGTGATGTTTGTGATGTGTTGTGGCCTAGCAGTTGGGGCATCGGACTCAGGATCTGAAGTTCCTGGTTCAAAATCTGACAGATCCCGACATTTTGTCCTTGGGAAAGGCAATTTACATACATTTCCTGACTCTACCCAGGTTTGAATGGGTACACGACAGTAACTGGTGTTGTTAGATTGATAAGGATTTGAGGGCCTATCAGGCAGTTGTATGCTTCCCAGGAAGCTGAGAACGTTTATGAGTGTCTTCTTGGGTCTGTCGGGGTAATAATAGATTGTAAAGTGCTTAGATTCTGTAATCACGGGGGTAAGCGCTTTACAAATACTCTCTAATATTATTATTATTATAATGATATGGCTGTACTCATACTTGTACACAGGCAAAGCATGTAAATTTACAATAAGAAACAACATGAACAAAACTTCTGAGAGAAAACAAATTCAAGTTGTTCATGATCCAATGTGACAACCAAAATCTACTGTAACATAGTAAGCCTGACAAACTCAAAGCTTGTGGAAATTGGTGTGAGTGTGAACACCTGCATGACATCAATGTGAAAAAGCTTTTCTTACCTGTTCAAACACAATAGAGGCAATTGCAGAAGCTGTGTATCGGCCAACTCCAGGCAAATTCTGCTGGAGCTCTGTGGCTGTTGTCGGCATTTCTCCCTTCATGTCAGTGACCACCTGAATAGATACAGAAGAAGTCCTATGTCTATGCTGAGAGTGGTAGAAAAATAAGTTGGCCTTGAGATGCTCTTATAGACCTGCCTGCAATGAAACTGCTGTCCTGAAAATTTTGTGCTCATTGCAATAAACTATTTATCCTTATTTGTTTTATAATTATAATATTAAGTTACAAATTTCATGTCCATAACTATATATTTCATGCTCATACTCCTGAACTTAGTTGGCCAGCTTTGGAAACAATACACACGACTCCTCATTTCATCCCACAAAAACCTACTCACATACAAAAGCAAACTGAATGCTTTGTCATATTGAAAAGTAACAAAAGAAATTCTAATCACGAATGATGTCAATGATGATGAATAGGATTACAGATCTAGGTCTAACACTGATCTGGCAGAATAACAGTCACACAAGACAAGTGCACCTAATACAGTACAATTATATTAGACCTAGACCTCAATCATAGTCTAACAGAGTAGTGACTAGCCATAGCGTAAATCTAGTTGTCATAGAAAGACCAAACCATGTAAATGATCACAGCAACAGGCTACACTGAGATGGTATAGCGATGACTAATCACGAAAGAAAATCCAAAGTTGGATCTAGAAATCTAAATCTACTGATCTCAAACACTGTCAAAGGACCAGAACTTGCCCCCCATAGAATAAGCAGGAGAAGCGCCCTTAAAAAAAAAAATTTTCATAACACTCTAAATTGTAATTTCTAATGATATACAGTCGAGTCTGCTTAATTCGAATTTGCCAGGACCATCCCTCATGGGTTCCATTTATGAGAGTTCGTCTTCCAGTTTTGTTTTTTTTTTGACAAGGAAAACAACTCCCGAATTACATTTGAGGAAAAAAAAAAAAAGTTGAGGCTGCTGCTTTCTCCACAAGTCCCTGATGTTTTAATATCGTCAAGTGTACATGTATTTGGGGAAATGCCATACTTTTCAGCTGTAGCTTTCTTGGACATCGCATTTCTGTCTACAGTGTATTTTCTGCAGTATTTTCATTTTCTACTCAATGCAAAGAGCCATCTTCTTTCTCTTCAATGGAAGCCATCACATTGATCTAGAATCTAGTCTATAAAATAACGCTAGTCAACAGTGGGCGAAAGAGCACGATGTAAATACTGACTAGAGCTATACTGCAACGCCTCGGGTTGTCTACACAAGAAGCATCGTAATAGTATTAGTTCCGTACATCCACATGTTTGACCGTGTCTACCTTTACCACAGTATAGGGGTCTGCGAGGATGCCTGATTATCGATCGGCATCAGTGCTCCGCGTACACTGCCCCCTCCCTCTCTCTGAACACATGGCCCACTTGAAGCCACGGCGCCGGGTGCATTCATAGTACATTTATGCAAATTAATTGCCTGATCCCTCTCGCCCCATCCGCGACGCTGTCTCCTGTTTTTTCCATTAGGTGGGAACCACGTGGAGGGAAAAAAAAAAAAAAGCCAATTTTTACCTTCGGGGCGGCCTTGACGGGTTCGATTTAAAGGAAACTCACGACGATGGCTTTGATTTATGCGAGAGGCATTTAATGGGAACAAAGAGGGAAAAAATCTATTGCTTCGTTCTTATTTGAATTATCAGAAATTCGCATTATCAGAGTTCGGTTTGGGTGGACTCAACTGTATATATAATATCCACCAATCTTCCACTCCTTTTCATCAGCTATGTTGACTACAAGATGAGATTCAAAACATGTTCCTGGATGTGGAAAGGGATCTTTTTGCGCCGAGCTGCCAGTTTTGCATTTTTCTTACATGCCAAAGGAGTAATCTAATGGCGCTATGATTTCAATAGTCATTTTCACATATGCCAATATAAACACCGTCTGGCAATATGTGCTCATAACGCTGCTGTGGTTACGGTTTGGTATTCGATACTTGTCAGCACAGAAAATACTGTAAATTGACTAATACTGGTTTACTGGAGATTTCAACAACCACAGCCAGGTTTGATGCCCACAACCCCCGAAAATCCTGGATTTTTGAGGATCCACAGAACTCTAACTGCCCTGATACTCTCAACTGTCACTGAAAATTCAAAGCAGACAGACTTTTCCTTCAACTGTCAAGAACAATTTCAATATCTGATCTCATGGACAAAAATAACCCTGAAATTTACACCACATGCTCTAAATTATAACACTAGACATCCTACAAGAGAAAGGGGGTAACTAACCATCAAGTGAATTTAATTCTCTGTCTAAATTACCTTCTGCACACCCTCAAGAAGTCGCCTTGCCCGTGAATAGTAACCAAGACCTGTCCAAACTTCATTTACTTGCTGTAATGTAAAAAAAAAAAAAAAAATCATCAAAACCATTTCTTGAGACTAGATATTTCAAAAGAAAAAATAAAAAATAAAAAAGATTAGACTCCACTGACATTAATGAGAAATCTGTGCTACCATGATGATCTATGATAACCATAGGTCTCAATCTGTTTGTCCAATATCATTGCCATAAATGTTTTTTCATTTTATTATGATGAATCAACAATAAAAAGTCTCTGTTGAGAATTATTGTCATAACATTGTGAGAGCAAATATGTCTACATAAAACTGTTTTGAGTAGATGCATAGAAGTGATGACAAGTCCCATAATGATTTAATAATTATTGCTCTTGTAGGCAACGAACAAAGGTAAAACAAAAGAATTAACAAGAACTGCTGGCTGGATAAATGAAAAAAAATTTTTAAAATGTTACAATAAGACAAAAGACGTGCTGAAATTACCTCAACATTAGCACTTGCCAGATCTTGTAACAAGGGCCATTTCTAAATTCATAATAAAATAGAAAAAGACAAATACTGATTTATTAGAGATCAATTATATCTTTTAAAAGTACAGGGCTAAAAAAAGCACCCTCTGCTCCTCTTCCTTGCGTAAATCTTAAAGTCCATGCTGCCACTACCAGTTAAACCCTAGATCTGCCATTCCTCTTCCAAACATACATAAAAGCAAGCAGCACTAATCATTTTATTTAAAAATCATGATGCTTTTAGAATCATTATTTAATGACTTACATTTCTCAAGTAACCCATGAGTATGGATAAATCAAACTAGTCAGGGAATAACAGATGAATCTGCATTTTGAGTTCAGTGTGAACTGATGCAATAAAAAGAAAATCAAAGGATTTAAGAACTATGACATTAGGGAGCATTTGGCTGTATCTAAAGATCTTTCTTTCATTTTTCATTATTGTTTTTCTGTGGTGCAAGCAATTGTTTCCCTACAAAGAAAGGACAATAATTTTGGAGAAATTAGTGATGCCAATTACCTGCACGCTATTCATTTGCATTAAATTGTTCAGTATTATGTGCCTGTAATTTTAACACTAAACACACAAGATCATGTTCCATTAGTATTGCTTTGAAAGATGCTAGAGAAAAGAGAATAGTTGGCAGAATCCAGTTAAAATCACTGACAATAAATGAAGAAACTGATGTGCAAGAAACAATGGCAGACTGTTGTGTTCAGACCTATTACTTCCCTTTACCAGACAAAGGAGAGATTGCACAAGCAGTTTAAAGAGGTAAAATCACTCTTGTGTCTTTTGCTTGAAACATACATTATGAAAAATTCCAGAAAAAATTATGATATAAAGAGACTGTTTTCTTCTGACTGTTATAATTTTATCAATTTGTTTGGCATTCAGTCTTTCAAATGACAAGAAGCTAAGGGGTTTCTTCCTCATTACACTGCTGGCTAACCACCTCTTTTGTCTGGCAAAGGGATATAATAGGGCTGGTCACAATGATCTCCCCTTACACAAGTCCCTGCGAAACGATCTATCATTTGGAAGCTAAGTCTGAAAGAAAACCGAATGATTTATTTTCTAGCACAATACTGTACAGGAGTTATCAGCAATGTCTTTTGGCTACTGATTTGATTTTTGCCCACATGTACTTCAAATTTCATGCTCTGTTTTTTGCCTTCTTAAACATCGCACCTTCATCCAGTTGTTGTAATAGCTGATGACAGTTGCCACCTGTGTCTGCTGCAACATAACCTCAGAAACCCAGACTGCATAGGCCCTCTGATTCAGGTCTTTGCTGGCAATCTGTGGATATTGAATGAATGCCAATTGTGTTGACTATCCATTCTAATAAAGATAAATTTCCTCTACTGCACACACACATAATGCCACAGGGTATGGAGTTTTAAGGGAGATTCAAAACACTAGTCTCCATAACATGCATACAAATGAAACAATAGCCGAACATTGTAAAAATTTGTGATTTTAAAGAGTATAATACAATTTTGAATCTCCGAAAACATGAACCTCTTGTAAGTATTGTAAACCTTGTACAAAATTATCATATTCCTTACTCTCTGAACAGACAAGATTTGACATTGTTATTGTTGTATATTTCAGAGTCTGAAAGTCCCAAGTTATCTATCTCTATAATTTTTCATTTCCATTAACTTTGTTATTAAATTTCAATATGCTCATTTTCCTCAAGACACAAAAGCAACATAAAAATTAAGTGAACAAGATACTTATTTGTGCAATTGCCAATTATAATGTACAAGAAAACATTTCAATTACTTAACACCTGATAAAGAAATTAGACAGAAATAAATTTGGAAACAAATATATAATTTTGATAATGCATCTTACTCTTAGCTGTAAAATACTTATTAAGCAATAGCATGAGCAAGCAACTCTCAAATTTCAGCTGCATACATACAGAAGAAATGACTTTTCATACATAAATTTATTATTCAACTACATGTATAATGGATAGTGTGGGATTATCAAGAACCAACAAAGTTATCTGGTCTTTGAAAAAAAAAAAGAAAGGCAAATGCACCTTCCTCCATGGCAGGTCACGTTTGTGTGAATCATACCACTTCAGCAGTGATTCCCTTAGTTGGAGGATCTGTGGTTCTGAAAAGGCATGATATGCACTTATCTCCTCAGTTCTAGATAAGTCAATGTCCTCTTTTCTCCCCTTATGTTTAGAATCCTTAGTCCCTGCAAAGAGAAAGTGAATACAATTACAATAATGGTTTTCAATCTTTATCATATTTCTCTATGAACATGAATCTGTAATCATCTCAATGCTAGCATGACAAAAGCTGCTAACAATAACATCCAATTCATCAGTAACTCAGGTATAACTGATGCAAATCGTTTTAGAAATATTCATCAATACAATAAATTGTCACTTACCTACTTTCCTACTGCGGACCATAGTGTTCCACTTGATCAGGGAGAGCCTTGCAGGAAAGTGAAGTGCAACCATACATTACCTCAATACCTGTCACTACAACTGATCACTGATAGGGTTTTTGACAAATCTGCTGTAAAAAAAAAAAAAAAAATGAAAATTCAGTTCCTCACAAGCATGAAACTCTTGGAAATTTCCAACTAGGCAGACATAAGCTTGAATGTTGCTCAGTGGAAATGATTTTTAACTGTAGAACAGTGAGCCAGCTTGAAGGATATAGTGCTCTGCAGCAAGTGCTGCCGAGCTGCTTGTCAATCTGAATGGTCGGTAATAATACACTTAGTTTGTTTTAACTATAAGTTCACCTAAGTTTGGATTGACCCAGTGCAAGCTTACATTAGTTACACTGGACCTCCTTGCTGACCAATGTCCTCCTTTACATCCCTCCCCACTGTACCCTTTCTTAACATGTATCCATTGGTAGGAGAAGGGGTTGTATTCAGAAATATTCAGTCAGTTTCAGAATGGTGTCAATTCTGCCATAGTATGTCAGACGGACCATTCGCACCACAGATTTTTTCATAACTTAATGAAACTGCTTGGATCAAGCCACTTTACATTGTGACGTATTTATGTTTATGATACAGCCTCTTAGTACAAACTGCAATCTATCAATCCTCTCACAACGCGGACTTATCTCTAGATCGTTCTTATTAGATCAGATGGATCAGTGTTTGATGGGGCAGCAATGACTACAAAGAAACACGCACAAGCGGACTAATACTGGCATAAAATGAGAATACAAGAGAACAATCTGATATGAAAACTAATAGATATATACTGGCTGCTTTAGCTTTCATTGACAGTAATTAAAGTTCACTTCTACTAACTCCTACTCTCAATAGCTTGAGTGCGAAATTTGTTTAGTGGACCAAGTGGTCAGGGGAGTATGGGTTACTCAATAATGTATCATAAGTAGTAAAACAAAGAGACCATTTGATATTCTCCACCTGCATCATGAATTCCTTTCAACTGCTGACTTAAGACTATTTGAGAGGACTTGAGTGTGCCATTTAGTCCTCAAGTTTTTTTTCTGCTTTGTCTTTACAAGAGGATTATATATATACATGTGTATCTTTGAGTGTAGGGGCCTATGGAATTGTAAACTGTCTCAAAGTTTCCTTCATCTTTTGAAGGGGAACTATTGAGCTGCAGCTATGCCTACCATGATACAAATGAGGCTGATAAAAAAGTTTTGGGTGACATGGAGAGAAATATCAGTGTTGTGATATGTCCCTATATTCCTATATTCATGCGTTGCACTGAGAGCTATGTTTTACTGGTTGGCCAAATACAACCAATGCATTATGACCAATGCATTATGATTTTCTTTAGCAGCATCAACAACTATGGCACTCATTAACCCTTCAAGCAAGACCACCACTGATCTAACAGCTGTGAAATGGAATGGTATTTCAAAACCGGTCACATGACCAAGAAATTTTTGCTCACACGCTGATTTGTACACTGTGAATAACAAACAAGTTTTGATGAATGATTCTAAGCATTCAGGCATGTTACACTAGAAGCCACAAGTGGGCTATGTTTCCTCCATCATGGTGATCAATCTCGAAATAATTCACTCACTGAGGAGCGAGACAGAGACAGAGTGAGACTTGTGATAATGACCTCAATTTAAATTTTTAATCAAATGAAACATAATTTATCAACAGCACTGAGGACAGATTTTGAGACAAAAGAGTTAATTCGTTTTTTGCTATCATGATTGTTTAGATCATACTCATTTAGATCTAGTCTAATAGCTGAAAGTCTGAGAAAGCACCAGTCCAGAGGTCTGTTTCATAGCCAAGCAATTGCAAGCTTTTTGTCTACGTGCGGTTGCCAAGCACAATGCTTGGCTTGCACACTTATGGAACGGAGTGCTTGGTAAGCACAAAAACAGCTGTTTATGGTTGCTCTGCAATCCTCTCGCGTGCAATTGGGATTAACGTTCGATATAGACTTAGACGATTACATGACAATAAAAAAGCTCAATATATCTCATTTCTGGAATTATTTTAGAAAGTTTTCATTTGGGTTTGGTAAATTTTGAGCAGAGATAGAAATTTCTGCTTACTTTCATCCAGTTTTTAACAGCCAAGGAGTTTTTAACAAGTTAAACACATTTATGATTTATCAATCTGAAATAGCTAGACATCGGGCGACCATTTCTACACAAGAAGTAGACCACAAAAATAATGATAAATAATAATTTTTTTAAAAAATCAGGTTCGAAATTGTTTCCATTCCCTGTCGCAGAACTAGATCTAGATCAAGAACTGACGTTTTCATGGAGAGCCGAACTCGAAACTCCTAGATCTATCTACATCACGCTTACCGCCACCTGAATCATCAATGCCATTGGCACTACCGTGGTTTAGTGGTCCCGAGCTCTCGCGCAGCCCCGATGTAAAAATGGCACATATCGACTACATGTTGTTAGCGTTCAGGAGGACCATCACCTGCTCACTGAATCTTGATTAGATCTAGAGGCGCTTTTTCGTTTGTTACCCCAGGATCCGTATATAATACCAAATAATAGAACAACCCCGCTGGCTTAACCTGCTGGACCCTCGACCAGCGCGTCCACCCTAACGCTAACATGTAGGTCTTACGAGCAGGTGACGGTCCTCCCTAAAGCTAACATGTATGAGACCCTCGACCAGCGTAAGTCCACCCTAACGCTAACATATAGTTCTGACGTGAGGGTGACAGACAGGCCAGGGGAACGAACGAAAAAGCGCTGATCTAGATCTACAAGTTAGCGTTAGGGTGGACTTACGCTGGTGGGTCTCATACATGTTAGTGTTAGGGAGGACCTTCACCCACCCATCATGCGTCAGACCTCCATGCTTGCGTTAGGGTGGACTTGCGATGGTCGAGGTCCCAGCAGGTTAAGTCAGCGGGGTTGTTCTATTATTTGGTATACTGAATACATTTTCAGAGCCTAAGTGACTAAGCATAATCATCGCAGTATCGATAATGTGCCATTTGTACCGGGTACGGCTGGGCTGCGTGGGACCACTAAATCACGGTAGTGCCATGCCACTGGCTGTCTTGAACCCATGGGCACTGCCATTTTTGGATGATAAGAGTAAGCACCTCGGTGGGTGTGCTTGCTGTGCTTGGCGAGCAGCAAGGAAAAGAGCTTGTGAGTGCTAAGCTACGGAACAGACCTCAGATCTAGAATCTAGATAATAATAAATAATAATAAATTACATTTATATAGCACATTTCCCAAATTGCTCAATGCGCTTCACAAGGTGAGAGTACCGTACATGCACACACACAACCGCTCAAACACACAC
>JBCAUA010537615.1:0-16702 GCA_038406235.1 Peronia verruculata | reverse complement strand
GTAGCGACGTCACACCCGGTTTACGGTCAAATACGGAGAGCCAAGCGGTCCGATCGATCTCGTCTCTATATCCGTTACAATCTCAAATTTAGAAAGCCATCGGCTTCTAATTTGTGTGTCAGTGGGTTTACAACAACCGTAGTTTTTCATCTGAGGCAAAAACAAAAAGAAACTTGATACCACAAAATGATGTTGCACTACCTCTTTAAAGTTGGTCAATTTATGAGTCACAGGAAGAATTCATCAGTAAGCTGACATTCCGCTTCTTGAGCTCATGACAGGTGGGCGGGGAGGACGATTAATGGCCTTGCAGCATGAAACCGCAGCCCGAACTAAAAGTCACAATTTAGGGGGTTTTGTGATGCAGCGATGGAGTTAATGTTGTCACAGGATACAGAGGAGATCATTGGCGGAACAGACCAAAATTACAAATTTCTTTTACTGGCTCTCACATCTCTCACTTTCTGTTCATCTGATTTCCCAGCTCAAATATAAATTGCAAGTTCTGTTACTGATATAAAAAACAGAGCAGAGAAAGTTATCACCGTCCCATGTGTCAGATATGAACAGAGCACAATATGTCAGACATGAACTTTGGCAGAAACTGCGGAAACTCTGTGAGGGGGGATCAGGACCACAGTGCCGGCTGTGTCATCACGGCGCATGACCTGGCCACTGCAGACATGTCCAAAGTGGCAAATGAATGTTTCACTGTTACCCACCTCCCTTCTTCCCCTCATGGACAATTCCACACATTATTTTCTTTCACATCTTTACCTCCCAGTGCTACAAAATCCACATGTCCTCTAGCACATTCAAGGGACATGAAAGATTTCAGGTCAAATCAAAAAAAAAAGAACTGCTTTTGGCCAGTAACAAAATCTTCTACCTGAACAAAATTCACAGAGCTATGATTAAAGCATTCTATCTGGAGGTGGTTTACCTTGCCAAAAAAAAAAAAAAATGGTGTCAAATTTGCATTGTGAAATGCAGGAACGCTATGAGCGTTATCTTGGCTTTAAGCATCAAGAAAATAAGAACTGGAGAAAAGAGGTTTAACCTCAAATACAAATCAAATTTTCACATTCAGCTAAGCCATCAATAATCTTCGTCATGCATTAACCACTTCAAAACTTCATCAGTTAGAACAACAGGACACCACAGCCCACATTTAGACCACAAATTTCCCTGCTGTTTATACATTCTTTTGTCTCACAAATTTGGCAAATTTTGAAAACGGTGGGCTCACCTTGAAATTATATTCTGTTTTCCTCTTTTTCCTACAACTTTTTTTTTTAAACTGACCAATATCTTATTTTGTAATTTTGCTCATGCATAGAACTAAAAAATTTGTATGATCTTTCATCAATGTTTATTTCGTTTGTGCCGGACACATGCAAGATGCTAACAGTTTCCAAAGGTATCATTTAAAAATCCAGTTTTTTTAAGAATTTTATTGATGTGAAAAAGGCAAATACAGTGGAATCCGCTTAAAGTCAACCTCGAGGTTGACTTCATCCGGGTTCACATATCTGATCAGCACAGGGGGTCAGAGTGTTACATATTTATTAGATTATGCTCCTTAGAGACATTCTGATCACGCAGTACACTATTAAAGCTCGACTAGTCACGGTGAGAGCATGGACTAGAAATGAACATGCGCTGGAAAAGAAAACAGTATAGGCAGACCTGCCTAAACCCCCTTTTTTTTTCTCCTCCTGTCCCAGACGAGTATAGTTTTCACTCATAGTCCCGTTCACTGCTATGGCCTGCCGCCGTTGCCAAGGCTTGTACATGTATCTGTAGGCCAACAGTGCATGATGTAGCCTAGTCCGGACATGTGTAGTGTTATGGGTCACACCTCGGCCATCCCACCCTCATGCTGAGTGGTCGTTCAAGTGGGCCCCGTCATACATGATCCGATCATAGTTTGACCCACTATCATTTGTGGAGCTCCCGTTTAACCCTAAATCTTTGATAAGCCGTGTATTCCCTCCGGTCCGTCGTTTTTTTGTTTTCACTTTCAATTCGCTTGTTGCCGACCATGATGTAAAGTCATCCTGGGATCTTTCACTAAGAGGTCTGGTCGGATGCATATGACCTGTTTAGCTTACAAATTACATGTTTAGGAATGAACGTGGTTGTTATTCTTAAGCCTTTCACTCGTAGTGATCTACTGTTAAAGTTTTTAAATGCATTTTCAATCTTCTCCTGGGTGGTTATCTCAGTATTATTACTTGATATAAAGACGTGACTGAAAAAATCAGGCGCAGTGGCTATCTCTAAGTGTGAGTGTCAGCAAAGGAGCGTGAAGAGAGACTAGTGGGAACAGGTGTTGGTGTATCCTCGCTAATGCAAGGGAAATGGAGAGTCAATCACTGACCATCCACAGGCCAGAGGTGCAAGTGTGGGTGTATGTTTGTGTAATCCCCACCAACGCAAGACAGGTGAAGACAGCCAAGCATCTTCTCAGTACAGCTAGAGGCCTTCAGGCTCTAGTGTGTTGTAACAAAGCATATCTGTCTTTCTGTCCGACTATTTTTTTTTCTCTTTGTCTTCACAGCTTTCGGCTGTCAGTCGGGCAGCGTGGGCCATTTGGAGTTGACTTTAAGCGAGTTCAATCTCTGAAGGTGTTGACATTATCAGAGGCAAGATTAATGAAAATATAGAGGGGAAAAAAACAGGACCAGAGGAGCAGGTTGACTTTAACGGAGAGTTGACTTTTAGCGAGTTGACTTCTCGTGGGTTCCACTGTATAGGTAAATTTAACGCCACAATATTTCATTCAATTTCTGCATCCAAATCAATAAAATTCATAATTACTAACACAGTTGAGGTCAAGCGGCAAGATAAACATGAAAATGCAGTCTGATAACTTCACTTCTCAATGAACGATTTCAGACAAAATGAGAAATTCTCACTAGAAACAATTTCGATAGTCAATGCTGGGAACTTGTAGCTATTAAAAACAGGTGGCAGAATTATGCAACTACTATCTGTATTTAGTATGAAATCAGTTGTAAATGTACTGTCAACAGGGACCTCATAGTCTCAGTGTGAAAGAAGCATATATTGATTTCGGTTGAGATTGCCCTGTGATCAAATTTGCCCCAACCTACCCTAGTGGTTAAGGGGGTGCTCTGGTGATGTTTTCAGTGATAAGGCGTCAAATTATTGAGTTTGGGATTTCAATGTATTTACATGCTTGATTATGTCTAGATAGCGAATACCAAGTGCCAAATCTCAATTCTGCCAGTTTCAAGCCCAAAAATGCAAAAAATACCTAGTCATTTTGAATTTTATACTGTATTGTCCATTTTTTTCATGTTTGTCATTTTTGTTAACAGAGCTTTGCTAGAATCTTAAAATCTCTGACATTTATTGTCATATTTGCATCAAATTTGGTTCACTGATACGCTATTCATATTTGTAGGGGTCAGGCTAGTTAGTTTGATGTTTTTCACTGATAAGCAAAACCTAGCATACTACCATCATATTGGCCTCGCCTTTATGGGAAGTTAATGGGAACTTATGGGAAGTAAATACCTTTGTTGATTTTATAAATTTTAAAAAGTTTATATTGTTGTTTATTTTTCACAGTGACAGCTGTTGGCATGGCAACAAGCAATATATTCAAATTTTAGTGCCTGAAATAGGTTCACAGTACGTTATCAATTTATACCAAGGACATTTCATATCATTGGGGCCAAAATTTAGAGAATTCAAAATTTCACCAGAACACGCCCTTAAAAAGAATGTAAAGTGTTTATCTTAGCCGTAGGTTTGCGTTGCTTTTCTTTGTGTCAGTTCCTTAGCTCATACATATGATAGTAATATGATTGAAAGGATTGTTAAATGAGATATGGAAAAAGAGTTTTACAAAAAAAATGTGGGGAAAAAATTATAGAAATCAGTGTCTCATACTGTGAACTAACTTTATTTTCCAGTGAACAAGTATCACAATTTCTGGAAAGTGAGGAAGAGCTTGAACCTTTAGTATTGTCACCATGCAATGCTTTTCAGAGGAAACTCATCTATCAGACAATGGAAGAGAAGTGAGTTAGTTGAAGTTCGATGTTTAGTCATCCTGATTATGCAGTGCTGCTCAGAAATATATGTAGTATTTTTTTTTTTTTGTCCTGCCTTGAACTGTACTGATTCAGATAATGATCATTTCAGAAACAATAACGATGCCAGCTTTTCAGTTCGATGTGTGTTGTCAAATAACAGGAGTGGCTGCACCTGATGATATAATTTTGTATGAAATATTTTTAATTTGCTTCATTTTTTTTCCTCATGTACATAAGATTAGATTTTAGATATTCCTAGTATAAAACCTACAACACATCCGAGAGTAATCCTTTTTTGTTTTGTATCCCCCCTGTATTGACTTTATTTATGTCCTAGCTACACTAATTGTAATCTCACACATGAACTGATATATTCATGCAGTAAAATCCCCATTTAGCAAGCATTCTCTTTTAGCACTTTGTCCTTTTGTGAAATACATTGGGAAGAAAACGTTTGTAAAAGCAAAAGCTTGGATGGCATTTTCACTTTATACCTCATCTATTGGTGCATCTGCTGGGGCAGCAATAATATGTGGCCAAATTAGATGATCCTGTGTGAGTTTCGATTTTGAGGTTATTTTAAATAGCCGGCCAAAGTGGGCATTTTGTTGTGGCTATTTTGAACAGATTTACTTTTTTATTGCCTTCATCATGTAATCAATGTATGCTTGACAATGAAGCAACACAGCTTCAGGTGCTTTGAACAATATGTGTGCTTTTCCTTAGCCTGAAATTGAGTTCAAGCCACTTCAGTTGTGGGGTGACATTTCATTCTTATGAATGAAGCAGAAACCATTGGGATTGTAACAAAAATGCTCTCTGACAACTGCATATTGAAAATAATTTTGTTTTATGTTATCTTTTTTTTTTTTTTTTGCTCCTTTAGATTTCCACTAGCTCATTTGGAAACAAAAACCGGGGAGAAACATGAGCGCTATCTTATTGTTACAAAGTTGAAAGACGCAAGTGAACAACTGCAGAAAGAAATAGAGAAACAAAACTTGGAAAAGGTGAAGGCTTCACGTATTTATTTAGTTTTCTCTAATTCATCTTACGGTAACATCTACATGAAATGGATTTAGAGTAAGTTAACTGATAAATGAACATCCAAAAACATTGGTGAAAATCCAGGTTCAGGGTGAATGTCAAATTTAACTACGAGGGTTGTCCCAGAACTAAGGTAAGTAAGGCCATAACTCTTGAACCAATGGTCATATATAAAATTTTTCAACAGAAAATTGAAGATCTGTTTACAGAGCATTAGTGTTGAAAGTTTCAGCACTGGTGATGATAGCATTGCCATGCGGCGTGGAAACGAACATGGCTACCCTCATTGCTGAGTGGTCATAGGAAGGAATTGGTGCTGTGATAAGATTTTTAAATGTAAAAGGAAAACTTCCTTCTGAAATCCATTCAGAATTGGTAAGCGGGTATGGAGAAGGTGTTATGAGCCTTAAGCAAGTGATCTTCTGGTGCAGTGAATGTCAGCAAAGGTGATCAAATGTGCAGGATAGGCAACGTCCAGGATGGTCATTTTCTTCACATTCAAATGAAAATGTGGAGCTTGTTGAGTCTCTGATTCCAGAGGACAGACGACTCAAAGTTCGTGAACTCTCCTTTGAGTCGGAATTTCTAAATCATTCATTCATAGAATCATGAATCTGTTGGATTTTAGAAAAGTTTCAGCAAGATGGGTCGCAAAACAACTGACCGAAGACCATAAGGAACAGCGTGGGCAAGTGTCTCAGAACCTGCTTCAGTGGTTTAATGATGAAAGGGGAGTGCCTGTGGGACTTGGTGGGGACCTTGAGCTTGGTGATCACCATGAATGTTTTCTTGATCATATGAAAAGTGGTGATGAGACCTTGGTTCATCAGATTACACCCGAATCAAAGAGGATTCAATGATTTGGAAAAGACCATCTTCACCGCCAGTGAAAAAGTTTAAGGTGCAACCCTCAGCGTCACATGTAAATTGCTGGCCACTGTATTCTGGGACTCAAAAGGTGTTCTACTGGATGACTCTTTTGGAAACGTCCAACAATAAATACTGCAAGATACTGTGAAACATCAGAAAAACTCAGGAAGGCTGTGCGGCGAAAGAGACCTGGGTGGCTATTTAAGGGCATTGTTTTTCAACAAGACAATGCCACCCCCCACATTGTAAACATCACAAAAGACTGCTCCAAACGTATGGGTAGGAAATTTTATCACATCCTTCTCATAGCCCTGATCTGGCCCCATCAAATTTTCATCTGTTTGGACCTCGTAAGTGTCATTTGGCTGGGAAAAAGTTTGACGACGATGACACTTTGATTTCAGCGGTAGAGGCATGGCTGAAGAGTCTTGATGCAAACTTCATCAAGGAGGGTATTTTTACCCTCTTGAAACATTGGAGAAAATGCATCGATCTTCATGGCGATTACACTGAGAAATAGACATATGGTGGAGAGTATATTGTGTAAGTTTCATTAAATTTGATTTAAAACTTTAGGAGTTGTGGCCTTGCTTACCTTATTTCTGGGACAACCCGCATACATTGTTATCGGTTGCTTGGAAAAATAGATACGCTCTTCACAAATTTATTGTTTTTGAGCGTCTCGAAGTTCTCTTCTTTATAGCAAGTATATGCTTTCATGTGATTCCATATCTATCTTTGATTTCAGATGGAACTTGATCTCCAGGTTGGCTTCACAAAAGTCATCAAAGCAATCACTGAATCTGTGAGTAAATGAAAAAAAACAAAAAAACTGCACATCGCCAATCCAAAATATTCTGTTCATTTTTCACTTTAAATGTTTTGCTTGATCATAATTTTCTTTTTTAAGACTTGAAGTCATGTAATGATGTAAATATAAATGTCATTCCTCAAACTGAGACCTGAGAGTGATATAAATGAAATCAGACTTTTTTCACATTATAATCTTGCTATGTTACGCATGTGATTTTTGATGGAGATGCTCCAGCTTTGAAAAAAAAAATGTTCTGCTAATGACTAAATAATATAAAATCAACATTATTGTAATGTTCATTGATTTTTAGGATCATATGATATGCGTCACTCTGAAAGAAATCCTTGCAGTTGACTGAGATCCCTGCAGCTAACTGTGCTCTCTGACTATGGGTTTATTATAACATGTGCTGCCTCTGTGTGGTTCTAGAGCACCCTGAACTATTTTTTTTGTGTTTTTTTGTTTTAACCCATCTTGTTTGAAAAACATATCAGTCAACATTTTTAAGATTATGGTTTGAATCAGTTTCATAAACTTGTGTTTGTGGAAATTTCGTCTTTACACTGTTCTTGTTGGAATTGAGATTTTCACCATCACTTTTTGCTTTCCTCCTCAGGGCAAGCTAGTTGTGGGTCACAACATGTTCCTAGATATCATCCATGTAATCAGTCATTTCTGTTGTCCACTTCCACATGTAAGAATAATTTTTTTCCTAGTCTCTTTGCTTCATGAATGTTAAGCATGCATCTTTTAGAAAGAAAGCTGACATGCTTTGGCATTTCTCATTTTTTTCACTGCACCATGATGACATGAATATTTAAATAATTGCTTGTAAGATAACACTCTTGAGGGAGGGGTGCTGGTCGTGAGAGTGACTTTTGAATGGTTGAACTACAGACTTTTTAAGCTTCAAATTTGGATTTGACATGTTCCATTACAGGAAAAGTGTAGACTTTTTTTTTTGTTTCGCCTCTGGTTGCCATGACAAAGTCAGTCTTGGTAGATTTTGTATCTTGAAAATTAGCCATTTCCAAAGCATAAGGCTGAAGAGTATTGAATATAGTTGTTTGAAATTTTCTGTGTTAATGAATTAACGCTAGACAAAAGATAGCATGCATTTTTTTTTTTTTTTGGCATATAAGATTATGGAATATTTGTCATAATGTTTGAAATGTGTTTTAGCAAAAGTGTATATTTCTTAAATTTCCATCAACTAACCATTTTGTTCCCTCAAAAACCTAACAAAAGTAAGAAAAAATGCATGTTATCAAAACTTATGCTATAGGAAATATATATTCAAAATTTGAAGTCAGTCGGTTCAAAATAAAAAAACCCCCTAGCATTGAATTTTTCACACTTTAGTTCTGCTTTCCTGAAATACCAGCATATTAGGGTGTGGTATAAATGGCGACTGATGGCCCATTGATATATCAGTGTGTAGTGTTGAAAGAGTTAAAGGTATTTCTGGAAATCAAGATTGCTGGATCTTGTCCAGACAGAATGTGGAGAGATTGTTTTGTTTCTGGCAGTTGTGAATTTTGCTCCCATGAGGAAATGGTGTGAACAAACATTATTTGTATCTTTAAGAAATGCATTATGTTGATTCACCTCTTTTTTTTAAATTTTTAACTTCAGTATTTTCCTAATATGTTTAGATATGCCTTGTTTGCTGCTTCTATCATTTACTCAGATCCAGTGTTCACATTGTTGAGAGAATGGCTCTTCAGAAGAAAATAGGATACAAAACATGTTGCATTACTGAAAATGTTCATATGACCCCTTCATTTAAATTTGCTAAAAAATGTGTTGTGTTCATGATGTTTTCATATAGACTTAGGCCTCCAGGAGTTAATTTCTAAGCCATATGTCTGTGTTGTTTGGTTCTGTATGCTAGTACTTTGATTTGGAAATTTGCATCAAGTTGTTAAATTTTAATTGAACTTTTGTTAGTTATGTTACCACCCTTGTTTGCCTGTTTACAGTCATTATCACAGTTGCTGTTAATTCTATTTTCCCCAGGATATTGAAGACTTTAAAACAGCGGTGAAATCAGTATTTCCAAGGTTTGTCCATCTTCGCTGAATTTCCTTTCTCAGAAATGGTTATGTGCTCTTAAAAAACTTATTGGTTTTTGGGGGGGGGGGGGGGTGTCCTGAAAATAAGGTTTGGGACTAAAATATCAAAAATGTTTTTTTTTTTTTTTTTTTCACTCTTTGAACTCATATCAGAAAAATAATGAATAGGGCCAGAAACATATGTTGTGTGCCCACATCAGCCCACTAAATGACTGTATAGAGATTTTATGAAAATTCAATCGTGATTTTCTCAATATGTATGATTTCTTCACTTTTTTTCCCTAAGGCTTTTTTATTTCTCAACCAGTTGCATTCAAATTTGGTATAGACATTCTCCATAGCATCATATTATTCATGAGCAAAATTTCACACAATTCAATTCAATACTCTAGGAGCCTTAGGCTTTTGAAAATACCTAATTTTCAAAACACAAAATCCAATATGGAGGTGCAGTCATGGCAACCGGCTGCAAAACAAAACTTTTTTCCACACTTTTCCTCTAATTTGGACATGGTGAGTCTGAATTTGAAGCTTAAAAAATCCCTACTCCAAGCATTCGAAAAATCACTTTGAAGACCTGCACCCCTCCTTAAACTGATCAATGGGAGATCTATAAAATTTATTGAAATTGTAAAAAATTATATATTTTTTGTTAAGTCCACGTTCCTCCATGCCATGAACTGACGCGGAATTTCTTGGCTCATATGTATTTATAAATATAATCTTTCTTTCTGAAGTAAATAGGAGGTTAGTGGAATAATAAAACATGAGGCTTAGCCTCAACCTCAGCAAAGAACAACAATAAGAGCCAAAGAAAAACCTGCTCTTTAAGAGTCTGGACTTTTATTTTTCTTTGTTCTCTTTGAGTCTGCACTGTTTTTTACTCTTAGTTCCTTCGAGTCAGTCCTGCACTGTTCCTTTTCTCCCATCCTATCCTTACACAATGTGTACACTTCCTGTTCATTAGACTACACTTTTATCTATCTTCATTCACTCTCATAGCCACTAGTGTTACTGTTACTATTAGCATCAGCAAGATAAATGCTTTCCTGACTTCAGCTTTTTGTGACCTTGTTTTTCATTATTATCTGGCCCCCCTCTCTTCTCTGTCTGTGCTGTCAGTTTTTTTTTTTACAAAAAAAAAAAAAAAAATTCATCAAATAAATGAGAAAAAAGAGAAAACTAAAAAGATTGAATTGATGAAATAAGATAGTGTTTGTTCTAATGAACTTTATTTGCTGTGGTAAATGAAGGCAGCAAAAAAGAAATGTTTGTCCCAGGCTAAGGGTTGTAATTATTGATTTCTTGCATTTATTTTTCTGTGTTATGATATGCCAAAATGGAGGATTTTGTCTTAAAAGCTAAAGCTTGGTCCACAGATACTAGATCATAATTAATTTTTTCTACTTTTGTTTCTTGAAGACATAAATTCTTACAGTCATCTGATATGAAAATACATTCAAAATATTAGTTAAGTAGTGAATATACATGCTTTGCCAATTTGAAATTGCAGTTACAATGATGCATGCATGCCCCTTGGCTCTATTGTATTAATGTCAGGGATCGTAGTAGTTTTCCCAGTTTTTTTTACTTGGATGCATTTTCTGCTGTAAGTGCTTTCATTTATTATCTGTTATGAAAATGCATTCAGAATATCATTATTAATTAATGAAATTGGCAGTTGAAATACAATGCTTTGTGTCTGAATAGGAAGGAGATCAATGAAATAAAATAAGAATTTCTATACTTTCAGACTGCTTGACACAAAGTTAATGGCTAGCACACATCCATTTCAGGTATGGCTGAGATTTTTTATTTGTTTGTTAAGTTTGTTTATGTGCTTGTTAGCTTGAATTTGAAGCAGAACGGAGGGCACAAAATTAACACAGTTCACTCATATTTGTTGCATGTGAACATTTTCAGGATATTGAGTGTGTTAAATAGTACACCTGAGAAAAATGTTATCATGATGATTTCATAATGCCACAAACATAAATAATTTTCTGGGGGTGAGTGGCAAGTTTATCATGACAAATTGATAAATAATTATTCTATCTAATTGAAGCTGTTTTCATGTAAAGACATAGCTTCATTTTACATTCGTAAATAAAATTATCGTTGATAAGTTTCATTTTGGGAAGAATTCTGAGAAATGTTTACTCTTTCCAAGTGTTCCTACGCTTTATATGTGGTCAAGAGCTTCAAAATATTAAATATTCGTCTGTACATGATGTATTGTATACAGCAGTCACATATATTACAGATCTAATTTATGTGATATCTTTGAGACATTAATCAGCTGTTTCAGAGCAATGACAGTTTCATTGCAATAGCTGTTATTATTCCTGCTTTTTTTTGGTTGCAGAGAAAGTTGTAATGTGAAGAGTTTTAGAGATGTTGATTGTCATCCAACCATGTTTTTATTTGGAAGTTTGTCTGACAAAGAGTTTCTTTATTCTCTTTTTAGATGTAAGAGGCACAAGTTATTCTTTTGGGTTCAAATATCTTGTGGGTATCATTTAGATCTGATATATTTAACATTTCCTCTGAGTCGGGCATGATCTATAAGAAGTGAATAATAAAACCATTGTCAAAAAGAATAGTTTTAGGGAATTGGCTGACATGGCCCTGATCACAATGAAAGACATTTTTAAAAAAGTTTTTGAAGTGAAATGAAAATAAAATGCTGTACTAATAGAAAAGGTTTTTCATTTAATTAATTTTTAGTAGAATGGGGTATTTCGAGGTTGGCCATATTTACCATGAACTTGTTGCTTACACGCTGTGTGCATGGCAGGCTTCTCTCGATTATGAACATTCAGACATGCACACATCATAAACAAACTATGTGATTGATAAACCCTCGGTCATGTGATGTAGCTCAATATACCTCATTGAATGCTATTCCAATTTTCAGGACCATATGCTGCACACTAGCTTGGAAGAAGTGAAGATGACTTTGCAACATCCCCCATTCACTACTGCTCAGGTCGGTATGTATTTTACAATTTTTCTATACTTCATATCCCCCATTGATGCTTTACTTCAGTTACCAAAACAAAACTTCACCACTGGGAGATTGTTGTGACCAGTTCTACCACTTTCCTTTGCCAGGCACGAGAGGGTTGAGTAAGTAGTGTAAAGAATTAAAAAAATCACTTTACTTTGTGTTATTTGAAAGACTGTCCATCGAAAAATTTTGATAAAATTATAGCAGTAAGAAACAGACATTTTCCCTATGTTAATATTTTTGAAAACAAATTTTCATGATGCATATTTCAAGCAAAGAATGCAAAAGTGATTTTTTTTTTTTTTCTGCTTTATTATCAGGGATGTCAAATTTGCTACTTTAATAGGATTTCCTACTCTTTGTTGGCCTCAAGTCGGGTATTATTTACCATAAACGTACTTCAGTTTTATGTGTTGCTAAAGAATAGGCCAGGAACCTTTCCTACATGTTCATAGAGACAGATTGACGTCCCTGTATTATGCTTGTTCAAAACTACTTGTGTCTGACGAAGGGAAGTAATTGAGCTGGTCACAGCAATATACAATATCTGGTTATGTAGAACTACAGGAGGAAATCATGTATCAGATGTGATGATGTCAAATGATCCATGTTTAGAGTTCTTGGTGCCATTGGAAAAAGAGATTAGTGAATTGGAATCTTGGGGGGAAAATTATTAAGCTATAGCTCACTTGTCTTCTCAAAGCTCACTTTTATTTAAACTTTTTCACCTAGACATGCAACATGTCCTCATCTTTGCCTATCATTCTTTAATTCTCGGCAGGAGTCAGTAAGTGACGTATTGTTTTTTTTTGTTCTGTGTGATGAAAAAAAAAATTGTCACAAAATTTGACAGGACGGACATCATAAGTATAGCTTCATTTTGTGGGTGGACTCTGAAGTTTTCTTCATATACAAATGTTTTACATGTAGTAATACTAAATGTGCATTGATTTAGTGTTGATTAATGATTCGGGAATATGGTTAGACTGAAGGAGAGACAGTAGTATTTGTAGAAACGCTTTCTGTGCATCTTTAATGAGCAAAAATTTGTGAGGGCTTGTAAAGAGGATGCAAAATCTCTTGTCTCTGTACCCTTGCTTTCTAGACAGAGTTGAAGGCTTCAATAAATATGATGATGGAGGTGGTGCTATGCATGAGGCAGGATATGATGCATACATAACTGGATGCTGCTTTGCTACTATGGTCAAATTCCTAGGTAATGTATGCTCTTTATATTAGAAATTTTGTAGTATGTTTTCTTTGCATTACTCATTTATTCATCAGATTGATAAAATTTGTGAAAGATGTTAAGCTTTGATGTCACTTTGTTTCAAGATCTTGTATGTTAACATTCAACAGTTTGGAAATTTCCTTTGGTTCCTGTTTCCACAGTAATACATGCTGAAACTACTTTTGAAAAGTGGGACGTATAAATTTATTACCTGATGTTGTTCGTTGGTAACAAGTAATGCCAGTTTTATGCACTAACAGTTACAAAGTAGAATATGTAAGACTTCTAATGAAGACTTTTCTATTTTCTTACCCACACAGGCACATTTCAGAATCCACCTGTCCCGTTCGTGCTTCCCACATCTCATGTTATTGAACCATTTGTCAACAAGTCAGTGCCATTTCTTACTATGTAAAAAATCATATGTAATGAAACGATACTTACTCTGTATATGCATTTGCTGCTTGATACATTTCTTTATCATTTTGTACTTTCACATTTTTTCATTGTTTGTCCAGATAAGTTTTCATTTATTCACTCAATCTTTGTAGATATTTTTTGTTCCTTGTTGAGTATCTTCTTTTCTCGGCTTTGCTGTTCAGTTTGTTCATTACAGTATTGTCCATTCTTTTTACTCATTTTTTAAAAATAAATGATTTTCAAAAATAAATGAAGTTGTCATTTGCAAAAATGATTCTGCAATATAGATGCCGTGTGAAATAAAATTAGAAATGTGAGAAGGTTGAGGACACTGTTCTTCACCAACTACATTCTCCAGCATTCCGTATAACTAGGTCCTTGGTAGTAACTGAAACTTTTGATTTCTTCTGTTCACAGATTGTTCCTCATGCGTATAAATGACATCCCTTATCTCAATTTGAATGGACCTGATAGTGAGTATTATGTTTAAATTATTGTTGTACATCAGTTATTTCAGTATTCTCATGTTATTAGGTGTAATTTTAGAATTTTTTCTTGTCTAATGACTGAAAAGAAATCATTCACCTACGCTTTATGATGAAATCATTCACCTGCCATTTCTGAATATCTGGCAAACTGAATTTAGGGAAATCATGAGTATATGCATATGTCTTGCAGCCATTCAAAATAGGACATAGGTTGATTTTCACCATATGGGGTTTTATGTGAAAGCTTCATACCCTTTGAGGTAGTGAAAAAAGTTCTGAGCTAGCTTTTTTCTAGCAAGAGATACTACAGTTTAATGAGACAATGTTTGACCCAAATCTTTCATGTCCCAAAGTACAAAATTTGTACATTAATTGTTAAAGGGACATTCTTACAGTGATATTTTCAGCACTGGTAGTGGAAATATCTGCTATGCCACAAAAAAATAGAACAGTCATATGAGAGCATCCCTTTCCCCAGCCCTCCATAAATTAGGTCGCAACCTACTAAAGAGTGAGGGGCATTGTTTCATATCAGTAGCAGGTGTAGTGTACTTCGCACAGATGAGAAAGTTTATGAATAACAGCAGATTTTGAAAAGAATAAAAAGAAAAAAAAAGGGAGAGAGAGAGAAAGATAAAACCTAAGGCAGGTGGCAGTAACAATAAAAGGCAGCTCCTTCATGAACAAGTTAGAACGCAAGTAAGCCTGTGAGTTCAAGAACAGAAACCAGGAAAATAAGGAAAAGAGTAGGAAATAAAGTATTACTGATAGATTGTTTATTATGAATACTGAATAAATAAAACAAATGAAATAAATGAAACGCGCCTTCATTTATGTTAGCATGTGACAATGGTGTTAGAAAAAAGAAAGTAGATCCAGCTTAC
Organism: Peronia verruculata; assembly: GCA_038406235.1. Lineage (NCBI taxonomy): Eukaryota > Metazoa > Mollusca > Gastropoda > Systellommatophora > Onchidiidae > Peronia > Peronia verruculata. Next base: position 1,793 of record JBCAUA010537615.1, on the reverse strand, counting down.
CACACTCTATCAAGGCTGAACAACACTCTCTAAAGTGAACTGCAGATCTAGATCTGGATCTAAAATATCCTTTGAATACCATAAAAGTCAATTCATCAAAGATACTCAGTAGGAGCAAATAAAGTACAGTTCATATCCCAGTTAGGAACCACAGGTGGAATGTTGTGATAAGAATTGTTATAAGACAACTATTAATAACAGAATTATTGCTAGAAACTATGTATAGGTCTATACACAATAGCTTGTAAAATATTCACAGTGGTCAACAATGGTGTAAACAAAAGCTTTGGCTTGTTAATGAAGTGCAAGTGTCGAAAAAAGTGAGAAAGTGGAGCTCTTTTGGATCATGTGATATCACATATCACATTGCTAAGCAAAATTGCAAGACCTCGGCTTTTTATGCTGTTCTCACAGATTGTTTTTGAACCTTACTATCCAAGTCAACGGGATGAAAGTAGAGAAAACAACCATTCCAACGATACCAAATTTGTTAGGATATTATGTGCACCCATCTGTGTTACTGGCCCTTGAAGTTCAAGAAAATGATGACAAAAATGAACGGTCGAAGGCATAAATCTACATACCTACATCAGAAAAATCCCATTTGAATGAAGAAATACATATAAACTAAGGGTAAAACCAATGTTGTCTTGTTCAGAAATGAATATGTACTTACAATTTCTGCAATAAAAAAAAATATAATGTCTGACCCTCCTCATCACATTCAAGGCCTGATTTCTCGGTTCTGGCCCAGTGACTTACATCTCATTTCGACTGGCCGCAAGACATATGTTCTTTGCTTTGGACAAAAGATTTTGCTCCTATGGTTATTCAGTGACCAAACTGACCATATTGATAAATACTAATTTTGCATTGAAGATAATTAATTTGATATCAGGTTGTTTATTTTGCTTTTCAGGTTTATTTCTAGAAAAATTGTTGTGATTTAATTGTACCAGTTATTTCAATTTGCATCTAATATTCAATTAAATTATTTTGGACCTGTTTTGCAGTGGAAGTAAACAGAGATCATGTTTTTCATGTGACATTTCCAAAAGAATGGAAACCTTCAGACCTGTACAGTCTTTTCCATCCATATGGTAAGTAGTAGTCTACATGGATTGGAGATTTAGTTCATGTTGGTTGGAGTATTTCACATGTCAGGAAGAAAGAGTTTAACCCCAAAATTTAGACTTTGCTTCTTTTCACAGAAGTCAAGGAAGATAATTCATTCAGACTATTCACCTTCATTGCCACATTTTGTTTATGATGGTGGTATATTAAGAATAAATCTTTTGATGTAAGCTCACCATTTTCATGAGTAACACTGATATCATCCGAATACTAACAGTATACATCGTCATTTATCAGCATTAGTATTTAACTGGATATTAGATACATGTCTCTTTTATCTCTTGACTACAGGCAATATACAAATCTCATGGTTGACAGAAACGTCAGCATACGTCGGTCTCCACAAAAAAGAAAATGCAAAAACAGGTATGTGATTTTGATATCACATTTTTTGCTATCTCCAGGCTGTGCTGTTTATACAAATTTGTAAGCTCAGAATTAAATTTTGTTCCTTGTGCAAAAAAGAATTAAATATTTATGGGACACTTGTAAGTGGCTCTTCATTCTGTTTTGTAACATGAAATTTAATGGTTATTTCAGACCTGCCTACCCTCCTGCGTTTGGCGGGATCTTCCCGTGTTATGCCCTGTCTTCCCGCTATCCCGCTTAGAAGAAAAAATTTCCCGCATTCAGATAGTTCTGAGACCTATTCTGAATAT